>CM035625.1:5792010-5794510 GCA_020496765.1 Gossypium stocksii
GATGCGGCTCGATGCTCTCGCACATCCGACGCACCAAGGTGCCGATGCTGCTCGAGGCTCCCGCACATCCGAGGCACCAAGGTGCCGATGCTGCTCGAGGCTCTCGCACATCCGACGCACCAAGGTGCCGAATGGCTCGAGGCTCCCGCACATCCGACGCACCAAGGTGCCGAATGGCTCGAGGCTCCCGCACATCCGACGCACCAAGGTGCCGAATGGCTCGAGGCTCCCGCACATCCGACGCACCAAGGTGCCGATGCTGCTCGAGGCTCTCGCACACCCGACGTACCAAGGTGCCGATGCTGCTCGAGGCTCTCGCACATCCGACGCACCAAGGTGCCGATGCGGCTCGAGGCTCCCGCACACCCGACGCACCAAGGTGCCGATGCGGCTCGAGGCTCCCACACACCCGACGCACCAAGGTGCCGATGCTGCTCGAGGCTCCCGCACATCCGACGCACCTTCGCGCCACTGGCTCGAGGCTCCCGTACATCCGACGCACCAACGTGCCGATGCGGCTCGAGGCTCCAGCGCGTCCGAGGCACCAAGGTGCCGATGCTGCTCGAGGCTCTCGCACACCCGACGCACCAAGGTGCCGAATGGATCGAGGCTCTCGCACATCCAAAGCACCAAGGTGCCGAATGGCTCGAGGCCCCCGCACATCCGATGCACCAAGGTGCCGATGCTGCTCGAGGCTCCCGCACGTTTGAGGCACCAAGGTGCCGATGTTGCTCGAGGCTCTCGCACGTCCGGCGCACCAACGTGCCGAATGGCTCGAGACTCTAGCACGTCCGACGCACCAAGGTGCCGATGCGGCTCGAGGCTCCCGCACCTCCGACGCACCAAGGTGCCGATGCGGCTCGAGGATCCCGCACATCCGGAGCACCAAGGTGCCCAATGGCTAGAGGCTCTCGCACCTCCGACGCACCAAGGTGCCGGTGCTGCTCGAGGCCCCCGCACATCCGACGCACCAAGGTGCCGGTGCTCTCAAGGCTCTCGCACATCCTACGTACCAAGGGCCGATGCGGCTCGAGGCTCCCACGCATCCGATGCACCAAGCGGCCGATGGTGTCCGAGGCTACCTTGCATCCAAGCACCAAGGGACTGATGGTGCCCGATTACCCGGCACGACCAAGGCCTATAGGTGCCGGAGGCTCTTGTTCCAAAGTGAGAGGGACCGGGACGATTCGTTGCACCGCTTTCTATATTCCGGGATGTCTCGCCGGAGCACCGTCGGAACGGTCGCCGGAGCATCGCCGGAACGGATCGCCGGAGCACCGCCGGGAACCTAACCGGCGGTGGGGGGCCCCGGCGTCCGGGCATGAGGTGGGCGTGGCCACCACCCTGGACAACCCCTGCGCTCGCTCAATATCACCTCCCCCCTAAAGAGCTAAAAAAACTTGGTCAATGTGCTACCAGGTGACATTCATGTGTCTGAAACGGGGACACTTTTCCTTAGCCCGCACATCCGACGCACCAAGGTGCCGATGCTGCCCGAGGCACCCGCACATCACAGCAACAATGTGCGGGCTCCCCCACAACCGACGCACCAACATGCCGATGCTGGTCGAGGCTCCCGAACATCCTAGGCACCGAGGTGCCGAATGGCTCGAGTCTCCCGCACATCTGACGCACCGAGGTGCCGACTGGCTCGAGGCTCCCGCACATCTGACGCACCAAGGTGCGGAATGGCTCGAGGCTCCCGCACATCCGAGGCACCAAGGTGCCGATGCTGCTCGAGGCTCCCCCACATCCGACGCACCGAGGTGCCGAGTGGCTCGAGGCTCCCGCACGTCCGACACTCCGAGGTGCCGAATGGCTCGAGGCTCCCGCACGTCCGACGCACCAAGGTGCCGATGTGGCTCGAGGCCCCCGCACATCCGAGGCACCAAGGTGCCGATGTGGCTCGAGGCCCCCGCACCTCCGACGCACCAAGGTGCCGAATGGCTCGAGGCCCCCGCACCTCCGACGCACCAAGGTGCCGAGTGGCTCGAGGCTCCCGCACCTCCGACGCACCAAGGTACCGATGTGGCTCGAGGCCCCGCACATCCGACGCACCAAAGTGCCGATGTGGCTCGAGGCTCCCGCACATCCGACGCACCCAGGTGACGAGTGGCTCGAGGCTCCCGCACATCCGACGCACCACGGTGCCGAGTGGCTCGAGGCTCCCGCACATCCGACGCGCCCAAGAGCCGAGTGGCTCGAGGCTCCCGCACATCCGACGCACCGAGGTGCCGAGTGGCTCGAGGCTCCCGCGCATCCGACGCACCAAGGTGCGGAATGGCTCGAGGCTCCCGCACATCCGAGGCACCAAGGTGCCGATGCTGCTCGAGGCTCCCCCACATCCGACGCACCGAGGTGCCGAGTGGCTCGAGGCTCCCGCACATCTGACGCACCAAGGTGCGGAATGGCTCGAGGCTCCCGCACATCCGAGGCACCAAGGTGCCGATGCTGCTCGAGGCTCCCCCACATCCGACGCACCGAGGTGCCGAGTGGCTCG
>CM035625.1:5804510-5812010 GCA_020496765.1 Gossypium stocksii
AGTTGAAAAGTCAACACTTTTCCCATTAATCTTGTTCACCAAGCTCACACAATCGGTCTCAATTTCCAGCTTTGGCCACCGCTTGGTCTGCGCGAACTTCATGCATTCTTCCAGCGCGTACAGTTCCGCCCATTCAGCCTGAACTTTCTTCTCCAGCACGCCCGCCCGACCGCCCAATACAAAACCGTCATGGTCCCTTGCCACAATACCAAAACTCATTTTCCTTTCGCTCGTAGCTGCATCAATGTTAATCTTCACCGATCCATGGCCTGGCTTTTTCCAGGCTTTTACCACTGTCGGTTTCGGAAGCATAGGAGTCTCCAGCAAGTTAAAAATCCGAAACTCATGGCTCAAAACAGCAGCCCTTTCCCAGGTCACTCTAGCTTCTTCTTCCTCATTTCTAAAAACCTTATTGTTTCTACTGTTCCATATGTTCCACAGAACCGTAACGAAGTCGGATAGAGCCTTCTTGTCCAGTACCCTAGCCGCGTCCTCAATCCAATCCACACATCGACCGTAATCACCCTCGAGTAATTTATTATCGAGACCACCATAGACTAACACCGCTCGGGCTCTTGGGCAATTTTTCAAGGCATGGATAAGCGTCTCCGTCTCGTATCCACATCTTGGGCAAGCAGGACTGACCTCCCTTCGGATGCTGGCAATATTCTCAAAAGTTGGGAGAATGTCGTGGCCCAATCGCCAGCCAAAAATTCTGATTTTCGGAAGGGTTTGAATTTTCCACGATATTTTCCAAAAGAATCGATGAGGGCCGTACCCCACATGCTTCAGAGTCAGCCAAGAGTAAGCTGATTTAGTAGAATACGAACCCAGGGGATTATGGAACCAGATACGTGAATCATCAGGACCATTATGGAGAATGGGTATTTTGCAAATTTGATCCCCCATAGTTTCCCCGTATATCTCTTTAACCCTTCTTTCGTTCCAGCCGTCAGTCTCGTCATTCAGCAGGTCACGAACCAACTCCTCATGGACCTCCCTTTTATCAAGACAGATGGAGTCCCCTGAAAGCCCTTCAAAGCCCCAGTTATCGTGCCACAAATTGATCCTGTTTCCCTTTCCAACATTCCAACCAAACCCCTCGTGCAGAATCCTGGCGGCCTTTACAATGTTTTGCCATGTGAACGAAGGCTTGTCGATATTCTTAGAGTGGAACACGTCTCCATCCAGAAAATATTTCGCGCTCAGGACCTTGAAACACAACGTGTCTTTACAACATATCAATCTCCACACTTGCCTTCCTAACAAGGCCACATTAAAACGTCTTAGGTCCCTAAACCCGATACCCCCCATGCCTTTAGGGAAGCACAAACGGTCCCACGCAAGCATATGCCAACCTCTGTTCTTGTCTTTACCCCCCACCACGTGCGGCAAATCATAGATTGAAGTTCCTCCAAAACACCATTAGGGACAAAGAAGACCGAAAAAGCATAGGTGGGTAAAGACTGGAGAATAGACTTTATGAAAATTTCCTTCCCCCCTGGACAAAAGCCTTTTTGACCAACTATTGATTCTGTTTGCTGCTCGGTCCACAATACTTTGAAAAGCAGCTGACTTTTTCTTACTAATCGGTATAGGCAGGCCCAAATAACCATCAATGTTAGAAACCACCTTCATTTTGAGCACACTACTAAGCATTGTTCGATGAGAGGTCGGGGTGTTTGGGGAGAAGTAGACCATTGACTTTTCCAAATTAATGCTTTGTCCAGACATCCTTTCGAAGGTCTCCAGAATCTTAATAAACTCCTCCACTTCACTTTGTTTATTCCTGACAAACAAAAGTGCGTCATTAGCAAAAAAGAGGTGATTAATTCTCGGACCATCCTTACTAGCCCGGATGCCTTTGATTTTATTAGTGTCTTGAGCATAAAGAAGCATGCGGGAGAAAACATCCATGCAAAAAAGAAATAAGTAAGGGGATAACGGATCCCCTTGTCGTAGACCCCTTTCCGGGGTAATGTAATCGGTTAGAGTCGTATTACATTTAACTCTATACCGAATGGTACGCACACAATTCATAATTTTTTTGATCCAACTAATAGAAAAACCCATTTTAATCATCACATTCTCAAGGAAACTCCACTCCACCCGGTCGTATGCCTTAATCATATCAAGTTTAATCACACATCCCTTATTCGGACCATTTTTGGAGCTACGAAGATAGTGCATAAGCTCGTGCGCTACTAAAACATTGTCGTGGATCATTCGGTTGGGAACGAACGCGCTCTGATTTTGACTAATACAAAGGGGTAGAATCTCTTTAAGCCGGTTGGCAAGAGTCTTCGAGATCATCTTATAGATTACCCTGCAGAGACTAATTGGTCTAAAGTTAGCCATTTCACAAGGATTCTTAATTTTAGGAATCAAAACAATTAAAGTCTCATTAATACAATCAAAACTCGTATTTCCTTTAAGGATATCATGGCACAATTTAAGAACATCAGTCCCCACAGTAGCCCAGTGATCCTTGAAAAAACTTCCCGACAGCCCATCAATCCCTGGGGCCTTGCGAGGATCCATTTGCTTGAAAGCCCCCAGTATTTCGTCATCAGTAAACTCCCTGTCTAACCTCTTATTAACTTCCTTATTGATGCACTTGGGCACCTCTCGTAGATCACAAACAGCATCCAAAGGTAAAGAGGTCTTAAAGAGATTATTAAAATACGTCCAAGCAATATTACAAATTTCCTTTTTGTCTTCATGCCAGTTGCCATGCAAATCTTTAAGTCTATCGATGCTACTTTTTTTCTTCGGCCCGAAGCCCGTACGTGAAAATAACGAGTGTTTCTGTCACCTTCCTTTAACCACTGAGACCGAGCCCTGGTAGCCCAATATTTTTCCTCCGTGTCATAAAGATGGCCAAGCTTACTCCGAGCATCCTTAATAAGACTCATAGAGTTCGCACTCGAAGGGCCATCCATGAGCTTGCCAATCTCCTTCTCCAGCCTTTTAATATTATTTTTCATCCTTCTATACCTTTGGTATTGCCACGAGCCCAACTTATCACGGATCAGACTCATCTTCTCCAACGGACCGTACTCCTGGTTTGACCAAATATTTGTTATAATATCTTTGGCCTCACGCTCCTTTGCCCAGCAAATATCATATCTAAACCAAGTCCGCATATCAACACCCTTCACCACGGGTTTGCTGCCGTTTGTATCCAAAAGGATAGCCTCGTGGTCAGACTTCGATTGGCGAATAATGTGGGCTGTGAGAAACGGCATCTTTTCAGTAATAACATCGGAGATAACAAATCTATCCAACCTCTCTTTGACCAACCTAGAATCCTCTCTGTTATTAGTCCAAGTGAACCACCCATTTCCAGTTTTAACGTCAAACAAATTTAACTCCTCCAGTATATTGCAAAACTCATCCATCATGGCCTTAGGCTTCCGACGGCCTCCTTCCTTTTCAGAGTTGTTTAAGATGGCATTGAAGTCGCCTCCCACAATCCAACCTTCATTTACTGACCCTTTAATTCTTTTCAACATATCCCACGCCTGCTTTCTAGAATTAGTTTCAGTTTGGCCATAGAAGCCAGTGAACCTAAACCTCTCGCCATTTTCCATAAGAACCAACGAGTCAATATGGAAATTTGAGTAGTTCTGCACCGAGACACTCACACCTTCCCTCCACATTAAAGCCAACCCTCCACTTTTTCCATCCGCATTGACTGCTAAACACCCTTCCATTCTGCACATAGACCGAATACGAGAAAACCTGTTAGAATGAATTTTCGTTTCACAAAGAAAGACAATATCAGGAACGTTTGCAACAAGGAGTTGCTTTAATTCACGAACTGTCGCCGGGTTTCCGACCCCACGACAGTTCCAGCTGAAGATTTTCATAGCTCTTGGCGGGGCTGGTCACCAGCCACCGCCTTAGAGGGAGAAACATGGTCCATCAGTCTTCTTTTGACCATTTGAGCAGGGCTTTCATCCGTATTATCTCCGTTAGAACCCCTGTACCTCTTTCTTTTACTTTTAAACCTTCCCATTTCATCCCGCAGAGTCTTTTGATTTCTTCTTTCCATAGGGGAAGTAGACAAAGCCTCCTCTTCACCCCCCCGTTTTTCCTTCTTTGATCAATCTGCCCGGTATCTGCCATTGTGTCCGTTTGACTCTGCTCCCTATTTTCAGTCATAGGGGGTTCTGACATTATTATTTCAACCCCGTTCCTTCTTTGACCCTTGTCTTGGTTCGAGACCATAGAAGGTACCCTCAACCAACTTCCAAACTGAAGGTTTGTCTCATTTAGCTCAGGAACATCCCTGTTCCTTCGACATTTCTTAAAAGTATGACCCACCAGCCCACATACGTAGCAGAAGTCTGGGAGCCTTTCATACTTCAACATCCCTATTGTTTCCATTCCATTTGTGTTTGCCAGCTTCACAATCCTTCTTAAAGGTCTGAATATGTTAACTTTTACTTTAATCCTCATGAATTCTGTCCATCCGCCGTCTCGATCCTTCCAGTCGATTGCTACAAGCTCACCAATGGCCTTCCCAATATCCAAGGCCGTCTGTCGGTCCATAATCTCTATAGGTAAGTTGTAAACTCTTATCCAGAAGGGCGTCAGGTTGAACTCATAAGAGTCTACTTCCTTATCCTTCTCAAACGGCACCATTGAAAATAAGCAATTGTCGAAGAGCCATGGCATAAGATTCAAAATTCTGGTACGATCTTCCAGACATCCAAACTTAACTATAATGGGTCCTTCTTTCAGTGCAACAAAGTTAACTTCTTCTTTCGTATACCATAGCAATCGAAACACCCTGTACATTGCCTCCCTATTCGGTGATTCTTCTGCCATGATTTTGCCTATGGCCCAAGACTCAAACCCTTGAATGTTATTCTCATAGTTTTTGCTAACGACTTGGGTGGACTCTTCTTCTGAAAAAGTCAGTCTGTCTAGAAGTTCATTAATATCGTCCGTCTGTGTCGTCATGCCGTCTTCGGGCCTTTCCTCCATCAACCAATGGCAAACTTAAAAGACAAAAAGAACAGGCAGGGCTTTCCCTGAAACTGCCTCAGCATAAACGGACCCCTGTAACCACAAAAGAAAAACGAGAAGACCGCCAACCCGCAGTAGAGAAGACAAAACAACGGCAAGGAACTTAAAAGAAGACAAACACCAAAATACAGAGTGACCTACAAAAGAGGGAAGAAACAGGCTACAAACAAAGAAAGGACGCAACACGAGGTATAAGAAGAAGGCAAAAAGATGCTCAAACAAAACAACCCTAATTTCAAAACTATTCAATTCAATATGAATCAAACCTGAATTACCACCAAGAATTATCAAGAAGATAATCCGCTTTAAAAGAAATATGACAACAAATCGCAAAGATAGTCATAGATAATTGGATTTTCCAGGGATCAAGAAAGACGTACACAACGCCTTGCATGCACCGTAACAAGCACAAAAGAAAACTAAAGTCAAATGGCTCCAAAACCAATCAAAAGACGAGAAAAAAGGAAAAAGTCAGCAGCAAAAAGAACCTGACCACCGAGGGACCCACAAAACGCCTAAGAGGTGCAAAGCGCAATCACCATTCACGTAACCGGGTAAAATTTTGCATGAAAAATAACCAAGAAACAAGTAAAGAAACTAAAAAATCAAAAAACAACATCACCGTTTTATCAACAATTGATGATCCTGCCAGATTCGTCTTTTCCAGCACTGAAACACCGTCAGAAAGCAATCATATCAATAGGGACCACCGTTCAATATCAAAAGATCAACAATAAAGGCTAATAAAATAGCCACACTAGTCCACTCAAACACAAGACTCACAAACTGCCATACACTTCTTACGAACGTAGGCAGACACACAACGAAAAAAAACAAGAGTAAAAAATCAAGAACGCAAATCGCCCAAATCTTGGAGAAAAAACACACGCTGCTTGCTCGCTGCTGCTACGCTACCAGGTAACATTGCTACCAGGTGACATTCATGTGTCTGAAACGGGGACACTTTTCTTTAGCCCGCACATCCGACGCACCAAGGTGCCGATGCTGCCCGAGGCACCCGCACATCACAGCAACAATGTGCGGGCTCCCCTACAACCGACGCACCAACATGCCGATGCTGGTCGAGGCTCCCGAACATCCTAGGCACCGAGGTGCCGAATGGCTCGAGTCTCCCGCACATCTGACGCACCGAGGTGCCGACTGGCTCGAGGCTCCCGCACATCCGACGCACCAAGGTGCGGAATGGCTCGAGGCTCCCGCACATCCGAGGCACCAAGGTGCCGATGCTGCTCGAGGCTCCCCCACATCCGACGCACCGAGGTGCCGAGTGGCTCGAGGCTCCCGCACGTCCGACACTCTGAGGTGCCGAATGGCTCGAGGCTCCCGCACGTCCGACGCACCAAGGTGCCGATGTGGCTCGAGGCCCCCGCACATCCGAGGCACCAAGGTGCCGATGTGGCTCGAGGCCCCCGCACCTCCGACGCACCAATGTGCCGAATGGCTGGAGGCCCCCGCACCTCCGACGCACCAAGGTGCCGAGTGGCTCGAGGCTCCCGCACCTCCGACGCACCAAGGTACCGATGTGGCTCGAGGCCCTGCACATCCGGCGCACCAAGGTACCGATGTGGCTCGAGGCTCCCGCACATCCGACGCACCCAGGTGACGAGTGGCTCGAGGCTCCCGCACATCCGACGCACCACGGTACCGAGTGGCTCGAGGCTCCCGCACATCCGACGCACCACGGTGCCGAGTGGCTCGAGGCTCCCGCACATCCGACGCGCCCAAGAGCCGAGTGGCTCGAGGCTCCCGCACATCCGACGCGCCGAGGTGCCGAGTGGCTCGAGGCCTCCGCGCATCCGACGCGCCGAGGTGCCGAATGGCTCGAGGCCCCCGCACATCCGACGCACCAAGGTGCCGAATGGCTCGACGCCCCCGCACATCTGACGCACCCAGGTGCCGATGCTGCTCGAGGCTCCCCCACATCCGACGCACCAAGGTGCCGATACGGCTCGAGGCTCCCGCACATTCGACGCACCAAGGTGCCGATGCTGCTCGAGACTCTCGTACATCCGACGCACCAAGGTGCCGATGCTGCTCGAGGCTCCCGCACATCCGACGCACCGAGGTGCCGAGTGGCTCGAGGCTCCCGCACATCCGACGCACCGAGGTGCCGAGTGGCTCGAGGCTCTCGCACATCCGACGCGCCGAGTGGCTCGAGGCTCCCGCACATCCGACGCACCGAGGTGCCGAGTGGCTCGAGGCTCCCGCACATCCGACGCACCGAGGTGCCGAGTGGCTCGAGGCTCCCGCACATCCGACGCACCGAGGTGCCGAGTGGCTCGAGGCCCCCGCACATCCGACGCACCAATGGGCCGAATGGCTCGACGCCCCTGCACATCCGACGCACCCAGGTGCCGATGCGGCTCGAGGCCCCCGCACATCCAACGTACCAAGGTGCCGATGCTGCTCGAGGCTCCCCCACATCCTACGCACCAAGTTGCC
>CM035625.1:5829510-5832010 GCA_020496765.1 Gossypium stocksii
AATGGCGGGTTGGCTGCTGTCTCACCCAAGCCCAGTGTTGATATTCCCAAGCCCAAGGAGTTTAAGGGAACAAGGTCTGCAAGAGATGTGGATAACTTCCTGTGGGGAGTCGAGCAATACTTCCGTGCCAAAGGCATCACTGATGATGCCACTAAGGTAATAACTGCTGCTATGTATCTTACTGACATTGCCCTATTGTGGTGGCGTCATAGGTCCACTGATGTGAGGCGTGGTGGGACTGAAATTGGAACTTGGAAGGAGTTCCAATGCGAGTTCAAGGCACAGTTTTACCCAGAGTATGCCGAGGATGAGGCTCGGGCAAAGTTGCGTCGGCTTTCGCAACAAGGCACTGTGAGGGAGTATGTGCAGGAATTCAGCGAACTGATGCTTCAAATCTCAGATATGGGTGAGAAAGAGGCATTCTTTTCCTTTATGGATGGGTTGAAACCGTGGGCGAAGCAAGAGTTGCAATGCCGAGGAGTCCAAGAGCTTACCAAGGCCATGTCTGTAGCAGATTCGTTTTCTGAATTTGGGGGGAGGAAAGAGAGTCCTGAGTCCTCTAAGCCCAAGTTCAACTCAAAGGGAAATAGTGGGGGAGACAAAGAAAGACCCACGAGGAATGGCAATGGGAAGAAGCCTTGGGACAAGAGAAAGGGTGGGCCTATAAGTTGTTTTCATTGTGACGGCCCGCATATGATCAAAGATTGTCCAAAGAAGGCTGCACTCTCTGCCGTGGAAACAAAAGAGGTGTCCGATGTGGAGGACAACAACCTAGGTTCGATACTTGGGGGTGTCGAAGACAAGATGGGTCATGGGCTGTTATTTGCAGATATGGTAGTGGCTGGCAGAAAGTTGAATGCTCTTGTGGACACAGGGGCATCCGATTTGTTTATGTCCGAAGGGGCTGCTCATAAACTTGGCCTCAAGATTGAAGATGAACCGGGTCGAATCAAAACAGTGAACTCAGAAAGTGTTCCAATTAAGGGAGTCGCAAAGGGGGTAGATCTCCAACTTGGCACATGGAGCGGGAAGGCATCCATTAAGGTAATACCACTCGATGACTATGACTTTGTGGTTGGTTTAAGCTTACTTGATCGAGTTAATGCGACCATTTCTCCTTCTGGTAATTACATGGTGATTTCGGATCCGAACCATCAATGCATGGTGAGATTGACAAGAAAGGGGAGTCTAGAAGGAAAAACATTATCCGCTATTCAATTTGCTAAGGGAGTACGTAGAGATGAAGTCTCTTACTTAGCCACGTTGAAGATGAGGGAAACCGTTAAGTCTGCTGCTAAGATCCCTAAGGAAGTGAGTCAAGTATTGCAATCGTTTCGAGATGTGATGCCCGTAAAGCTGCCAAATAATTTGCCGCCTAGGAGGGAGGTGGATCACAATATTGAATTGGTGACCAACACGGTACCGCCAGCTAGGGCCCCTTATCGGATGTCTCCACCGGAGTTGGAAGAGTTACGAAAACAGTTGAAGGAGCTCTTAGATGCGGGATTCATTAGACCATCTAAATCTCCGTATGGTGCGCCGGTGTTGTTCCAAAAGAAGCATGATGGGTCGCTAAGGATGTGCATTGATTATCGGGCCCTAAACAAGGTCACCGTGAAAAATAGGTACCCGATCCCCCTTATTGCAGACTTGTTTGATCAGCTTGGTAGTGCGAGATGGTTTACCAAGCTGGACTTAAGATCGGGGTACCATCAAGTTCGGATAGCCGAGGGAGACGAGCCAAAGACAGCTTGTGTGACGCGGTATGGTTCATATGAGTTCTTGGTGATGCCCTTTGGGCTCACAAATGCCCCAGCTACCTTCTGCACCCTGATGAATAAGGTACTTCAACCTTTCCTTGATCGTTTCGTAGTTGTTTACCTTGACGATATCGTCGTTTACAGCAAGTCGCTTGACGAGCATGTGGAACATTTGAGGGAAGTGTTCCAAACTTTGAGGGAGAATGAGCTGTATGTCAAAGAGGAGAAATGCTCGTTTGCCCAACGAGAGGTGCCTTTCCTAGGCCATATTGTGGGAGGTGGTAAGATCCGAATGGATGAGAACAAGATCCGGGCCATTGCCGAGTGGGAAGCTCCAACCAAGGTGACAGAGTTAAGATCTTTCCTTGGGTTGACAAACTACTATCGGCGCTTTATCGAGGGCTACTCTAGAATTACCGCCCCCTTGACAGACATGTTGAAAAAGGGCCAAGCATGGGATTGGAACTCACAATGTGAGAGGGCCTTTAATCACTTGAAGCAAGTGATGACGAATGAGCCGGTATTGGCACTACCGGATTACTCGAAGCCTTATGAAGTACGTACGGATGCATCAGAGTATGCCATTGGGGGAGTATTGATGCAAGATGGACATTCAGTTGCTTTTGAAAGTCGAAAGCTTAATGAGACTGAGAGGAAATACACGGTCCAAGAAAAGGAGATGACCGCTGTGGTGCATTGTTTGCGCACGTGGAGACATTACTTACTGGGCTCCAGGTTCG
>CM035625.1:5839510-5869510 GCA_020496765.1 Gossypium stocksii
CACATCTGACGCACCTTCGCGCCACTGGCTCGAGGCTCCCGCACATCCAACGCACCAACGTGCCGATGCGACTCGAGGCTCACACGTCCGACGCACCAAGGTGCCGATGCTGCTCGAGGCTCCAGCACGTCCGAGGCACCAAGGTTCCGATGCTGCTCGAGGCTCTCGCACACCCGATGCACCAAGGTGCCGAATGGATCGAGGCTCTCGCACATCCAAATCACCAAGGTGCCGAATGGCTCGAGGCCCTCGCACATCCGATGCACCAAGGTGCCGATGCTACTCGAGGCTCCCGCACGTTTGAGGCACCAAGGTGCCGATGTTGCTCGAGGCTCTCGCACGTCCGACGCACCGACGTGCTAAATGGCTTGAGACTCTTGCACGTCCGACGCACCAAGGTGCCGATGCGGCTCGAGGCTCCCGCACCTCCGACGCACCAAGGTGCCGATGCGGCTCGAGGATCCCGCACATCCGGAGCACCAAGGTGCTCAATGGCTCGAGGCTCTCGCACCTCCGACGCACCAAGGTACCGGTGCTGCTCGAGGCCCCCGCACATCTGACGCACCAAGGTACCGGTGCTACTCAAGGCTCTCGCACATCCTACGTACCAAGGGCCAATGCGGCTCGAGGCTCCCACACATCCGATGCACCAAGCGGCCGATGGTGTCCGAGGCTACCTTACATCCAAGCACCAAGGGACTGATGGTGCCCGATTACCCGGCACGACCAAGGCCTATAGGTGCCGGAGGCTCTTGTTCCAAAGTGAGAGGGACCGGGATGATTCGTTGCACCGTTTTCTATATTTCGGGATGTCTCGCCGGAGCACCGTCGGAACGGTCGTCGGAGCATCGCCGGAACGGGTCGCCGGAGCACCGCCGAGAACCTAACCGGCGGTGGGGGGCCCCGGTGTCCGGGCATGAGGTGGGCGTGGCCACCACCCTGGACAACCCCTGCGCTCGCTCAATATCACCTCCCCCCTAAAGAGCTAAAAAAACTTGGTCAATGTGCTACCAGGTGACATTCTTTTTTTTTTGAAAGAAAAAGACCCGAGGGTCAACATCAATTTATTGCATCATTTAAAATAATATCATGGATTTCCACCGGGTAATCCATATCAAAATCCTTATTACAATTATTAACCAGAGCCCATTTACAAAGGCCATTCGCAGCCTTATTACAACTACGCGGGGCCCAAAAAATACTAATGCTGCAATCCAAATGAACCAAATTAAAAATTTCCTTTATGCGGAACCCGATAGTTAAAAAGTCAACACTTTTCCCATTAATTCTATTCACCAAGCTCACACAATCCGTCTCCATTTCTAGTTTTGGCCATCGCTTGGTCTGCGCGAACTTCATGCATTCTTCCAACGCGTACAATTCCGCCCACTCAGCCTGAACTTTCTTCTTCAGCACGCCCGCCCGACCGCCCAATACAAAACCGTCATGGTCCCTTGCCACAATACCAAAGCTCATATTCCTTTCGCTCGTGGCTGCATCAAAGTTAATCTTCACCATTCCATGGCCCGGCTTTTTCCAGGTTTTTACTACTGTCGGTTTCGGAAGCATAGGAGTCTCCAGCAAGTTAAAAATCTGAAACTCATGGCTCAAAACAGCAGCCCTATTCCAGGTCACTCTAGCTTATTCTTCCTCATTTTTAAAAACCTTATTATTTCTACTGTTCCAAATGTTCCACAGAACCGTAATGAAGTCGGATAGAGCCTTCTTGTCCAGTACCCTAGCCGCGTCCTCAATCCAGTCCACACAACGACCGTAATCACCCTCAAGTAATTTATTATCGAGACCACCATAGGCTAACACCGCTCGGGCTCTTGGGCAATTTTTCAAGGCATGGATAAGCGTCTCCGTCTCGTTTCCACATCTTGGGCAAGCAGGACTGACCTCCCTTCGGATGCTGGCAATATTCTCAAAAGTTGGGAGAATGTCGTGACCCAGTCGCCAGCAAAATATTCTAATTTTCGGAAGGGTTTGTAGTTTCCACGATATTTTCCAAAAAAATCGATAAGGGCCGTGCCCCACATGCTTCAGAGTCAGCTAAGAGTAAGCTGATTTAGTAGAATACGAACCCAGGGGATTATGGAACCAGATACGTGAATCATCAGGACCATTATGGAGAATGGGTATTTTGCAAATTTGATCCCCCATATTTTCCCCGTAAATCTCTTTAACCCTTCTCTCGTTCCAACCGTCTTTCTCGTCATTCAGCAGGTCACGAACCATCTCCTCATGGACCTCCCTTTTATCAAGACAGATAGAGTCCCCTGAAAGCCCTTCAAAACCCCAGTTATCGTGCCCCATATTGATCCTGTTTCCCTTACCAACATTCTAACCAAACCCCTCGTGCAGAATCCTGGCGACCTTTACAATGCTTTGCCAAGTAAACGAGGGCTTGTCGATATTCTTAGATTGGAACACGTCTCCATCCGGAAAATATTTCGCGCTCAGGACCTTGAAACACAAAGTGTCTTTACAACATATCAATCTCCACACTTGCCTTCCTAACAAGGCCACATTAAAACGTCTTAGGTCCCTAAACCTGATGCCCCCCATGCCTTTAGGGAAGCACAAATGGTCCCACACAAGCATATGCCATCCTCTGTTCTTATCTTTACCCCCCACCACATGCGGCAAATCATAGATTGAAGTTCCTCCAACACACCATTAGGGACAAAGAAGACCGAAAAAGCATAGGTGGGTATAGACTGGAGAATAGACTTTATGAAAATTTCCTTCCCCCTCTTGGACAAAAGCCTTTTTGACCAACTATTGATTCTGTTTGCCGCTCGGTCCACAATACTTTGGAAAGCAGCTGACTTTTTCTTACTAATCAGTGTAGGCAGGCCCAAATAACCATCAATGTTAGAAACCACCTTCATTTTGAGCACGCTACTAAGCATTGTTCGATGAGAGGTCGGGGTGTTTGGGGAGAAGTAGACCATTGACTTTTCCAAATTTATGCTTTGTCCAGACATCCTTTCGAAGGTCTCCAAAATCTTAATAAACTCCTCCACTTCGCTTTGTTTATTCCTGACAAACAAAAGTGCGTCATCAGCAAAAAAGAGGTGATTAATTCTCGGGCCATCCTTGCTAGCCCGGATGCCTTTGATTTTATTAGTGTCTTGAGCATAAAGAAGCATACGGGAGAAAACATCCATGCAAAGAAGAAATAAGTAAGGGGATAACGGGTCCCCTTGTCGAAGACCCCTTTCCGGGGTAATATAATCGGATAGAGTCGTATTACATTTAACTCTATACCGAACGGTACGCACACAATTCATAATTTTATTGATCCAACTAATAGAGAAACCCATTTTAATCATCACATTCTCAAGGAAACTCCACTCCACCCGGTCGTACGCCTTACTCATATCAAGTTTAATCACACATCCCTTATTCGGACCATTTTTAGAGCTACGAAGATAGTGCATGAGCTCGTGTGCTACTAAAACATTGTCGTGGATCATTCGGTTGGGAACGAACGCGCTCTGATTTTGACTAATGCATTGGGGAAGAATATCTGTAAGCCGGTTGGCAAGAGTCTTTGAGATCATCTTATAGATTACCCTGCAGAGACTAATAGGTCTAAAGTTAGCCATTTCACAAGGATTCTTAATTTTAGGAATCAAAACAACTAGAGTTTCATTAATGCAATCAAAACTCGTATTTCCTTTAAGGATATCATGACACAATTTAAGAACATCAGTCCCCACAGTAGCCCAGTGGTCCTTGAAAAAACTTCCCGACAGCCCATCAATCCCTGGGGCCTTACGAGGATCCATTTGCTTGAAAGCCCCCAGAATTTCGTCATCAGTAAACTCCCTATCTAACCTCTTATTAACATCCTCATTGATACACTTGGGCACCTCTCGTAATTCACAAGCAGCATCCAAAGGTAAAGAGGTCTTAAAGAGATTATTAAAATATGTCCAAGCAATATTACAAATATCCTTTTTGTCTTCATGCCAGTTGCCATGCAAATCTTTAAAATCTATCGATGCTATTTTTTTTCCTACGGCCCGAAGCCCATACGTGAAAATAACGGGTGTTTCTGTCACCTTCCTTTAACCACTGAGACCGAGCCCTGGTAGCCCAATATTTTTCCTCCGTGTCATAAAGATGGCCAAGCTTACTCCGAGCATCCTTAATAAGACTCATAGAGTTCGCCCTCGAAGGGCCATCCAAGAGCTTGCCAATCTCCTTCTCCAGCCTTTTAATATTGTTTTTCATCCTTCTATACCTTTGGTATTGCCACGGGCCCAACTTATCACGGACCAGACTCATCTTCTCCAACGGACCGTACTCCTGGTTTGACCAAATATTTGTTATAATATCTTTGGCCTCACGCTCCTTTGCCCAGCAAATATCATATCTAAACCAAGTCCGCATATCAACACCCTTCACCACGGGTTTACTTCCGTTTGTATCCAACAGGATAGCCTCGTGGTCAGACTTCGATTGTCGAATAATGTGGGCAGTGAGAAACGACATCTTTTCAGTAATAACATCAGAGATAACAAATCTATCCAACCTCTCTTTGACCAACCTAGAATCCTCTCTGTTATTAGTCCAAGTGAACCACCCATTTCCAGTTTTAACGTCAGACATATTTAACTCCTCCAATATATTGCAAAACTCATCCATCACGGTCTTAGGCTTCCAGCTGCCTCCTTCCTTTTCAGAGTTGTTTAAGATGGCATTGAAGTCGCCTCCCACAATCCAACCTTCATTTACTGACCCTTTAATTCTTTTCAACATATCCCACGCCTGCTCTCTAGAATTAGTTTCAGTTTGGCCGTAGAAGCCAGTGAACCTAAACCTCTCGCCATTTTCCATAAGAACCAACGAGTCAATATGGAATTTTGAGTAGTTCTGCACCGAAACACTCACACCTTCCCTCCACATTAAAGCCAACCCTCCACTTTTTCCATCCGCGTTGACTGCTAAACACCCTTCCATTCTGCATATAGACCGAATACGAGAAAACCTGTTAGAATGAATTTTTGTTTCACAAAGAAAGACAATATCAGGAACGTTTGCAACAAGGAGTTGCTTTAATTCACGAACTGTCACCGGGTTTCCGACCCCACGACAGTTCCAGCTGAAGATTTTCATGGCTCTTGGCGGGGCTGGTCACCAGCCACCGCCTTAGAAGGGGAAACATGGTCCATCAGTCTTCTTTTGACCATTTGAGCAGGGCTTTCATCCGTATTATCTCCATTAGAACCCCTGTGCCTCTTTCTTTTACTTTTAAACCTTCCCATTTCATCCCGCAGGGTCTTCTGGTTTCTTCTTTCCACAGGGGAAGTAGACAAGGCCTCCTCTTCATCCCCCTATTTTTCCTTCTTTGATCAAACTGCTCGTTATCTTTCATTGTGTCCGTTTGACTCTCCTCCCTATTTTTATTCCTAGGGGGTTTCGACATTATTATTTCAACCCCATTCCTTCTTTGACCCTTGTCTTGGTTCGAGACCACAGAAGGTACCCTCAACCAACTTCCAAACTGAAGGTTTGTCTCATTTAGCTCAAAATCATCCCTGTTCCTTCGACATTTTTTAAAAGTATGACCCACCAGCCCACATAAGTAGCAGAAGTCTGGGAGCCTTTCATACTTCAACATCCCTATTATTTCCATTCCATTTGTGTTTGCCAGCTTCACAATCCTTCTTAAAGGTCTGAATATGTTAACTTTTACTTTAATCCTCATGAATTCTATCCAACCGCCGTCTCCATCCTTCCAGTCGATTGCTACAAGCTCACCAATGGCATTCCCAATATCCAAGGCCGTTTGTCGGTCCATAATCTCAATAGGTAAGTTGTAAACTCTTATCCAGAAGGGCGTCAGGTTGAACTCATAAGAGTCTACTTCCTTACCCTTCTCAAACGGCACCATTGAAAATAAGCAATTGTCGAAGAGCCATGGCATCAGATTCAAAATTCTGGTACGATCTTCCAGACATCCAAACTTAACAATAATGGGACCTTCTTTCAGTGCAAGAAAGTTGACTTCTTCTTTCGTATACCATAGCAATTGAAACACCCTGTACATTGCCTCCCTATTCGGTGGTTCTTCCGCCATGATTTTACCTATGGCCCAAGACTCAAACCCTTGAATGTTATTCTCATAGTTTTTGCTAACGACTTGGGTGGACTCTTCTTCTGAAAAAGTCAGTCTTTCCAAAAGTTCATTAATAACGTCCGTCTGTGTCGTCATGCCGTCCTCGGGCCTCTCCTCCAAACAAACAACGACAGACTCAAAAAAACAAACAAGAACAGACAGGGCTTTCCCCGAAACTGCCTCAACAGGAAAAGGACCCCTGTAACCACAAAAGAAAAGCGAGAAGACCGCCAACCCGCAGTAGAGAAGACAAAAAAACAAACAGCAGGGAACTTAAAAAAGGACAAAACACCAAAATGAAGCAAAAAACGCAAGGTGACCTGAAATTACCACCAAGAATCATCAAGAAGATAATCCCCTTAAAAAGAAATAAGACAACAAATCGCAAAGATAGTCAATGATAATTGGATTTCCCAGGGATCAAGAAAGACGTATACAACTCCTTGCAAGCACCGTGATAAGCACAAAAGATAACCAAAGTCAAACGACTCCAAAGCCAAGCAAAAGACGAGAAAAAGGAAAAAGTCAACAGCAAAAAGAACCTGACCACCAAGGGACCCACAAACGACAATACGCCTAAGAAGGAGCAAAGCGCAATCACCATTCACGTAACCAGGTAAAATTTTGCATGAAAAAAACCAAGAATCACATAAAGAAACTAAAAAATCAATAACAACATCACCGTTTTATCAACAATTGATGATCCTGCCATATCCGTCTTTTCCAGCACAGAAACACCGTCAGAATGCAATCGTATCAATGGGGGCCTCCGTACATTATCGAAAGAATCAACAAAAAAGGCTAATAAAATAGCCACACAAGACCACTGAAACACAAGACTCACAAAACTGCCATACAATTCTTACGAACGTAGGCAGACACACAAACGAAAAAACAAGAGTGAAAAAACAAGAACACAAATCGCCCAAATCTTGGAGAAAAAACACGCTACGCTGCTGCTTGCTTGCTACCAGGTAATGCTACCAGGTGACATTCATTTTTTTTTGAAAGAAAAAGACCCGAGGGTCAACATCAATTTATTGCATCATTTAAAATAATATCATGGATTTCCACCGGGTAATCCATATCAAAATCCTTATTACAATTATTAACCAAAGCCCATTTACAAAGGCCATTCGCAACCTTATTACAATTACGTGGGGCCCAAAAAATACTAACGATGCAATCCTATTGCACCAAATTAAAATTTTCCTTTATGCGGAACCCAATAGTTGAAAAGTTTACACTTTTCCCATTAATCCTGTTCACCAAGCTCACACAATCGGTCTCAATTTCCAGCTTTGGCCACCGCTTGGTCTGCGCGAACTTCATGTATTCTTCCAGCGCGTACAGTTCCGCCCATTCAGCCTGAACTTTCTTCTCCAGCATGCCCGCTCGACCGCCCAATACAAAACCGTCATGGTCCCTTGCCACAATACCAAAACTCATTTTCCTTTCGCTCGTAGCTGCATCAATGTTAATCTTCACCGATCCATGGCCTGGCTTTTTCTAGGCTTTTACCACTGTCGGTTTTGGAAGCATAGGAGTCTCCAGCAAGTTAAAAATCTAAAACTCATGGCTCAAAACAGCAGTCCTTTCCCAGGTCACTCTAGCTTCTTCTTCCTCATTTCTAAAAACCTTATTGTTTCTACTGTTCCATATGTTCCACAGAACCATACGAAATCGGATAGAGCCTTTTTGTCCAGTACCCTAGCCGCGTCCTCAATCCAGTCCACACATCAACCGTAATCACCCTCAAGTAATTTATTATCGTGACCACCATAGACTAACACCGCTCGGGCTCTTGGGCAATTTTTCAAGGCATGGATAAGCGTCTCCGTCTCGTATCCACATCTTGGGCAAGCAGGACTGACCTCCCTTCGGATGCTGGCAATATTCTCAAAAGTTGGGAGAATGTCGTGACCCAATCGCCAGCAAAATATTCTGATTTTCGGAAGGGTTTGAATTTTCCACGATATTTTTCAAAAGAATCGATGAGGGCCGTACCCCACATGCTTCAGAGTCAGCCAAGAGTAAGCTGATTTAGTAGAATACTAACCCAGGAGATTATGGAACCAGATACGTGAATCATCAGGACCATTATAGAGAATGGGTATTTTGCAAATTTGATCCCCCATAGTTTCCCCGTATATCTCTTTAACCCTTCTTTCGTTCCAGCCGTCATTCTCGTCATTCAGTAGGTCACGAACCATCTCCTCATGGACCTCCTTTTTATCAAGACAGATGGAGTCCCCTGAAAGCCCTTCAAAGCCCCAGTTATCGTGCCACAAATTGATCCTGTTTCCCTTTCCAACATTCCAACCAAACCCCTCGTGCAGAATCCTGGCGGCCTTTACAATGCTTTGCCATGTGAACGAAGGCTTGTCGATATTCTTAGAGTGGAACACGTCTCCATCCGGAAAATATTTCGCGCTCAGGACCTTGAAACACAACGTGTCTTTACAACATATCAATCTCCACACTTGCCTTCCTAACAAGGCCACATTAAAACGTCTTAGGTCCCTAAACCTGATGCCCCCCATGCCTTTAGGGAAGCACAAACGGTCCCACGCAAGCATATGCCAACCTCTGTTCTTGTCTTTACCCCCCCACCACGTGCGGCAAATCATAGATTGAAGTTCCTCCAAAACACCATTAGGGACAAAGAAGACCGAAAAAGCATAGGTGGGTAAAGACTGGAGAATAGACTTTATGAAAATTTCCTTCCCCCCTTGGACAAAAGCCTTTTTGACCAACTATTGATTCTGTTTGCCGCTCGGTCCACAATACTTTGGAAAGTAGCTGACTTTTTCTTACTAATCGGTATAGGCAGGCCCAAATAACCATCAATGTTAGAAACCACCTTTATTTTGAGCACACTACTAAGCATTGTTCGATGAGAGGTCGGGGTGTTTGGGGAGAAGTAGACCATTGACTTTTCCAAATTAATGCTTTGTCCACACATCCTTTCAAAGGTCTCCAGAATCTTAATAAACTCCTCCACTTCACTTTGTTTATTCCTGACAAACAAAAGTGCGTCATCAGCAAAAAAGAGGTGATTAATTCTCGGACCATCCTTACTAGCCGGATGCCTTTGATTTTATTAGTGTCCTGAGCATAAAGAAGCATGCGGGAGAAAACATCCATGCAAAGAAGAAATAAGTAAGGGGATAACGGATCCCCTTGTCGAAGACCCCTTTCCGGGGTAATGTAATCGATTAGAGTCGTATTACATTTAACTCTATACCGAACGGTACGCACACAATTCATAATTTTTTTGATCCAACTAATAGAAAAACCCATTTTAATCATCACATTCTCAAGGAAACTCCACTCCACCCGGTCGTATGCCTTACTCATATCAAGTTTAATCACACATCCCTTATTCGGACCATTTTTGGAGCTACGAAGATAGTGCATAAGCTCGTGCGCTACTAAAACATTGTCGTGGATCATTCGGTTGGGAACGAACGCGCTCTGATTTTGACTAATACAATGGGGTAGAATCTCTTTAAGCCGGTTGGCAAGAGTCTTCGAGATCATCTTATAGATTACCCTGCAGAGACTAATTGGTCTAAAGTTAGCCATTTCACAAGGATTCTTAATTTTAGGAATCAAAACAATTAGAGTCTCATTAATACAATCAAAACTCGTATTTCCTTTAAGGCTATCATGGCATAATTTAAGAACATCAGTCCCCACAGTAGCCCAGTGATCCTTGAAAAAACTTCCCGACAGCCCATCAATCCCTGGGGCCTTGCGAGGATCTATTTGCTTGAAAGCCCCCAGTATTTCGTCATCAGTAAACTCCCTGTCTAACCTCTTATTAACTTCCTCATTGATGCACTTGGGCACCTCTCGTAGTTCACAAACAGCATCCAAAGGTAAAGAGGTCTTAAAGAGATTATTAAAATACGTCCAAGCAATATTACAATTTTCCTTTTTGTCTTCATGCCAGTTGCCATGCAAATCTTTAAGTCTATCGATGCTATTTTTTTTCTTCGGCCCGAAGCCCGTACGTGAAAATAACGAGTGTTTCTGTCACCTTCCTTTAACCACTGAGACCGAGCCCTGGTAGCCCAATATTTTTCCTCCGTGTCATAAAGATGGCCAAGCTTAATCCGAGCATCCTTAATAAGACTCATAGAGTTCGCACTCGAAGGGCCATCCATGAGCTTGCCAATCTTCTTCTCCAGCCTTTTAATATTATTTTTCATCCCTCTATACCTTTGGTATTGCCACGGGCCCAACTTATCACGGATCAGACTCATCTTCTCTAACGGACCGTACTCCTGGTTTGACCAAATATTTGTTATAATATCTTTGGCCTCACGCTCCTTTGCCCAGCAAATATCATATCTAAACCAAGTCCGCATATCAACACCCTTCACCACGGGTTTGCTGCCGTTTGTATCCAAAAGGATAGCCTCGTGATCAGACTTCGATTGGCGAATAATGTGGGCTGTGAGAAACGGCATCTTTTCAGTAATAACATCGGAGATAACAAATCTATCCAACCTCTCTTTGACCAACCTAGAATCCTCTCTGTTATTAGTCCAAGTGAACCACCCATTTCCAGTTTTAACGTCAGACAAATTTAACTCCTCCAGTATATTGCTAAACTCATCCGTTATGGCCTTAGGCTTCCGGCGGCCTCCTTCCTTTTCAGAGTTGTTTAAGATGGCATTGAAGTCGCCTCTCACAATCCAACCTTCATTTACTGACCCTTTAATTCTTTTCAACATATCCCACGCCTGCTCTCTAGAATTAGTTTCAGTTTGGCCATAGAAGCCAGTGAACCTAAACCTCTCACCATTTTCCATAAGAACCAACGAGTCAATATGGAATTTTGAGTAGTTCTGCACCGAGACACTCACACCTTCCCTCCACATTAAAGCCAACCCTCCACTTTTTCCATCCACATTGACTGCTAAACACCCTTCCATTCTGCACATAGACCGAATACGAGAAAACCTGTTAGAATGAATTTTCGTTTCACAAAGAAAGACAATATCAGGAACGTTTGCAACAAGGAGTTGCTTTAATTCACGAACTGTCGCCAGGTTTCCGACCCCACGACAGTTCCAGCTGAAGATTTTCATAGCTCTTGGCGGGGCTGGTCACCAACCACCGCCTTAGAGGGAGAAACATGGTCCATCAGTCTTCTTTTGACCATTTGAGCAGGGCTTTCATCCGTATTATCTCCGTTAGAACCCCTGTGCCTCTTTCTTTTACTTTTAAACCTTCCTATTTCATCCCGCAGAGTCTTTTGATTTCTTTTTTCCATAGGGGAAGTAGACAAAGCCTCCTCTTCACCCCCCCGTTTTTCCTTCTTTGATCAATCTGCCCGGTATCTGCCATTGTGTCCGTTTGACTCTGCTCCCTATTTTCAGTCATAGGGGGTTCCGACATTATTATTTCAACCCCGTTCCTTCTTTGACCCTTGTCTTGGTTCGAGACCATAGAAGGTACCCTCAACCAACTTCCAAACTGAAGGTTTGTCTCATTTAGCTCAGAAACATCCCTGTTCCTTCGACATTTCTTAAAAGTATAACCCACCAGCCCACATAAGTAGCAGAAGTCTGGGAGCCTTTCATACTTCAACATCCTTATTGTTTCCATTCCATTTGTGTTTGCCAGCTTCACAATCCTTCTTAAAGGTCTGAATATGTTGACTTTTACTTTAATCCTCATGAATTCTGTCCATCCGCCGTCTCGATCCTTCCAGTCGATTGCTACAAGCTCACCAATAGCATTCCCAATATCCAAGGCTGTCAGTCGGTCCATAATCTCTATAGGTAAGTTGTAAACTCTTATCCAGAAGGGCGTCAGGTTGAACTCATAAGAGTCTACTTCCTTATCCTTCTCAAACGGCACCATTGAAAATAAGCAATTGTCGAAGAGCCATGGCATAAGATTCAAAATTCTGGTACGATCTTCCAGACATCCAAACTTAACTATAATGGGTCCTTCTTTCAATGCAACAAAGTTAACTTCTTCTTTCATATACCATAGCAATTGAAACACCCTGTACATTGCCTCCCTATTCGGTGATTCTTCTGCCATGATTTTGCCTATGGCCCAAGACTCAAACCCTTGAATGTTATTCTCATAGTTTTTGCTAACGACTTGGGTAGACTCTTCTTCTGAAAAAGTCAGTCTGTCCAGAAGTTCATTAATATCGTCCGTCTGTGTCGTCATGCCATCTTCGGGCCTTTCCTCCATCAACCAACGGCAAACTTAAAAGACAATCAAGAACAGGCAGGGCTTTCCCCGAAACTGCCTCAGCATAAACGGACCCCTGTAACCACAAAAGAAAAACGAGAAGACTGCCAACCCGCAGTAGAGAAGACAAAACAACGGCAAGGAACTTAAAAGAAGACAAACACCAAAATACAGGGTGACCTACAAAAGAGGGAAGAAACAGGCTACAAACAAAGAAAGGACGCAACACGAGGTATGAGAAGGAGGCAAAAAGATGCTCAAACAAAACAACCCTAATTTCAAAACTATTCAATTTAATATGAATCAAACCTGAATTACCACCAAGAATTATCAAGAAGATAATCCGCTTTAAAAGAAATATGACAACAAATCGCAAAGATAGTCATAGATAATTGGATTTTCCAGGGATCAAGAAAGACTTACACAACGCCTTGCATGCACCGTAACAAGCACAAAAGAAGACTAAAGTCAAATGACTCCAAAACCAATCAAAAGACGAGAAAAAAGGAAAAAGTCAGCAGCAAAAAGAACCTGACCACCGAGGGACCCACAAAACGCCCAAGAGGTGCAAAGCGCAATCACCATTCACGTAACCGGGTAAAATTTTGCATGAAAAATAACCAAGAAACACGTAAAGAAACTAAAAAATCAAAAAACAACATCACCGTTTTATCAACAATTGATGATCCTGCCAGATCCGTCTTTTCCAGCACTGAAACACCGTCAGAAAGCAATCATATCAATGGGGACCACCGTACATTATCGAAAGATCAACAATAAAGGCTAATAAAATAGCCACACTAGTCCACTCAAACACAAGACTCACAAACTGCCATACACTTCTTACGAACGTAGGCAGACACACAAACGAAAAAAACAAGAGTAAAAAATCAAGAACGCAAATCGCCCAAATCTTGGAGAAAAAACACAAAACACGCCGTGCATCCAAGCACCGATCGCTACCAGGTGACATTCTTTTTTTTTTTGAACAAAAACGACCACAAAGGTCGACACAATTTATTACGTAATATCACAAATTACAGCATCATGGATTTCTGATGGATAATCCATTTCAAAAATACAGTTTTTTGCCTCACTATACATTTTTCTACAAAGTAAATGGGCTACATTATTACAAGACCGTTCGGTCCAAATTAATTTGGCTGACTTAAAAAAATTAAAATCTGCTCTGCATTTCTTAATCCGCGCGCCTATAATGGTGACGTCATTTGCTAGATTATTAAATCTGTTGACCAGCCCGACATTGTCCGTCTCAAAGAGCACTTGTTCTTTAATTTTCAATTTACCCGCCACGTTGATACTTTCCTCAAAAGCCATGCATTCGGCCTCTTCCACTGACATCCTACCCTCTTTAAAACCCCCCCGCCTCCCAGTACAAAGCCTTCTTCATCTCTGATTACTGTCCCAAACCCGATTCTATTTTCGCCTACTGCAACATCAAAATTAATTTTAATGAAGCCCTTTGCTGGTCTTTCCCACTTTTTCTTTACGTTGCTTTGTGACATAACTGGTTCATTCAGCAAATTACAAATACGACAATCTTTACTCAAATTACTAGCTCTTTCCCATATTAGTTGAGCCTCCTCTTCCTTTCCCCTGAAGATGAAGTTATTTCTGTTATTCCAGCAGTTCCATAGGGTTGTCATAAGATCAGACATGGCTCTTTTATCAAGTATCCGCATCAAGTCTTCCAACCAATCAATGCAGCGGTCATACTTTTTAGTAATAAAACTTCTGGACCATCCTCCTAGCGAAAGAACAGCTCTCGATGTTGGGCAGTCTTTTAGCGCGTGTACCAGTGTTTCGGTCTCGGCTCCGCATCTTGGGCAACTCTTGTCAAACCCCTGCCTTATGGACGCGAGTTTTTCATTTGTCGGGAGGATCTCATGTCCCACTCGCCATGTGAACACACGAATCTTCGGTAATGTATCAAGCTTCCATAGAGCCTTCCAAAAAAACCTATGAGGGCCAAAGCCTATCTCTTTCAACAACAGCCAAGAGTAGGCTGATTTCGAGGTAAAATACCCGTGAGTATTGTGAAACCATATTATTCTGTCTTCCTATTCCTCGTCTCCAATAGGGATGTTGCATATCTTGTCCCCCCAGTCTTGTCCAAAAACTTGTTTAACTTTGCACACATTCCAGCTTCTCATATCCCCCTGCCATAGCTCTTTCACGCTCTTTTCATTTTGGTTTAGAGTGTTGCTTAAGATCTCGTCCCCATTAAGCCCTTCCATTCCCCAATTATCAGCCCATATATTTATCTTCTCGCCATTACCAATCTGCCACCCAAATCCATTTCTAAAGACTTCCACCGCTGTCGCTAGACTTGACCACGTGAATGATGCTTTATCCACCTTTTTAGCATGAAAAATGTTGCCATCGGGGAAATATTTTGAAGACAGTACTTTGAAACATAGAGAATCCGTGTTGTTTAGAAGTCTCCACACTTGACGCCCTAACAGAGCAAGGTTGAAAAGTCGAATGTCTCTAATTCCAAGGCCTCCCATCCCCTTCGGTTTGCAAAGCGTCTTCCACGGGATCATTGTCCAAAATCTACCTTTTTCTTTGCCCGACCACCACATTCTGCTTAACTTGGCCTGAATGTCTTCGATTACGCCTTTGGGAGCCAAAAAGATTGACATAGCATACGTAGGAATGGACTGTAGAACAGCTTTGATGAAAACTTCTTTGCCCCCGTACGATAGCAGCCTCTTTGTCCAGCTGTTGATCCTGCAAGACAGTCTATTAGTAACCTCTTTAAAAGCCTCAGTTTTCTTCTTACCTATTGGAATGGGGAGTCCTAGATAGTTGTTTAGTTTTTCCACCACCGACATGCCTAGGATTTCACTTATCATTTCTTTTTGAGCTCTTGAAGTATTGGGACTAAAGAGGACCATTGACTTTTCAAAATTAATTTCTTGACCTGAAATGTTAGAGAAGGTGTTAAGCATGTTAACAAAATATTCAACATCTCTCCTTTTATTTCTAATAAACAGTAGCGCATCGTCAGCAAAAAATAGGTGATTTATTCTAGGGCCATTCTGACTAGCCCGTATTCCTTTTAAAACATTGTTCTCTTGAGCTTGGATAAGCATTCTTGAGAAGGCTTCCATACAGATTAAGAACAAATAAGGGGAGAGGGGATCCCCTTGGCGGAGGCCCCTCTCGGGAATAAAATCATCAGACAAAATATTATTGCATTTAACCGTATATTTAACCGAGCGGACACATTCCATAACTTTGGCAATCCACTTTCCGTCGAATCCCATTTTTCTCATAACCGTTTCAAGAAAGTCCCACTCCACCCGATCGTATGCTTTGCTCATGTCGAGCTTGACCACAAGGCCTTTATTGGGACCATTTTTAGAGCTTTTAAGGTAATGGAGAAGCTCATGCGTGATCAAGATATTATCATGTATCATCCTTCCTGGTACAAAAGCACTCTGATTTTGACTAATGCAACTTGAGAGGACAGTTTTTAGGCGATTGGCGTACACTTTGGATATGATCTTGTAGACAAACCTACAAAGACTGATAGGACGAAAGTTAGTAAGCTCACAAGGATTTTTAATTTTAGGAATTAAAATGATCATAGTATCATTAATGCAAGAAATATTTTTGTTTCCATTAAGGACTTCCAAGCAGAAGCTAATGGTGTCCTTTCCAACTATCTCCCAGTGATGCTTAAAGAAATTTCCCGATAAACCGTCGATGCCTGGTGCTTTATTAGGATCCATCTGCTTAATAGCCTGTAGAATCTCCGTCTCCGTGTAGATCATATTAAGCCTTTCATTTGTTTCCCGTGTCACACATTCCTTTATATACCCCATCTCTTGTATATTAATATTTTGACCGTTTGATCGAAACAATTTCAAAAAATAGTCTTTAGCCACCTGACTTATATCTTTACTAGTTGTCACCCACTTTCCATCCGCGTCTTTTAGCTTCTCAATATAATTCTTCTTTAGCCGTCCTGTGGCTTTAGCGTGAAAGTACCTAGTGTTTCTATCTCCCTCTTTAAGCCAGTTTGACCGCGACCTTTGTGCCCAGTAACTTTCTTCCCTCGCATATAAGAAGTCAAGCCTTCTTCGAGTTTCCTTTAATATATCCCCACTTTCCTTTCTAATGGCAGAATCAATGACCAAGTCTATATGTTTTTCCAGTTTTCGCATATCCTTCTTCATTTTACCATATTTCTTCCATTGCCAAGGACCTAGGACCGATCTAACCCTTTCGATTTTTTCCCCAATGTCAGTACCATCCCTGTTCCACGCACTTTCAATCACATTTTTTGCTTCCTCATCCCCAGCCCAACAAACATCAAACTTGAAGCACAATCTCTTATCTTTAGGGTGATCTTTCGGTTTTCGTCCCCACAAGTCTAAGATAATAGCGTCGTGATCGGACTGGGTTTGTCTAATCACTTTAGTGGTAACAAAAGGGAATTTCTTAACCAAAGAAACCGAACTTAGAAATCTATCAATCCTTTCCTTTATTAACCCGCTCCCAACCCTGTTATTGACCCAGGTAAACCATCCACTGTCGGGTTTAATGTCTACGAGAGCCAATTCATCCATAACATCTTCGAACTCGTTCATTTGAGCCCTCACCCCCCTGCGACCGCCTTCTTTTTCAGTATCATTTAAAAAAGCATTAAAATCTCCCCCAACAATCCACTCCTCCCTTACCACATCTCCTACCTTGCGCAATATGTCCCATGAGCTGCTTCTCAGCTTCGGGTTTGCGTGCCCATAGAAACCCGTAACTCGCACGGTTTTATTACTCTCCAGCTTGACCATGGAGTCTATGTGGTGCTTGGAATAACTTTGAATAGAGACATTTAACCCATCCCTCCACATCAGCGCCAGCCCCCCACTCCGATCTTCTGAATCAACAGCCAATCCATTCTGTAGCTTACATTTAATTTGAACCCTTCGAAAAACGTTAGCAGCCATTTTAGTTTCACTAAGAAAAATAATATCAGGGTTGCTCGCAAAGAGAAGTTGCTTTAACTCTCTTATTTTTTTGGGGTTCCCTAATCCTCGGCAGTTCCAGCATAAGAACTTCATTGCTGAGGTCGACTAGCAGACTACCACCCTTCGACTTGAACAAGAGTCGCCAGGAAAAAGAGGAAAACCTTAGCCAAAGCAAAACCAACAACCACACCAAGGAACACGACTAGAACAAGGGGTCAGATTCACGACACCGGCCACTGGGTTGAGTGAGAACCCGGCCAAAGGGACGTGTGACAACAAAGGCAAGCCCTGTCAGAGACGTCTTGTCTAGCGCAGAACATCGTCAGGACCTATGGCATCAAAACAATCCACCGAACAGAAACAAAATTCAAAAGAGGCTAACATAATAGCCACAGCAAACGAAACACACACACAAAAGACCCTCAAACTGCCATTCGAATCAAAAACGATTGAAGGCAGACACACAAACGAAACCAAGAAACGAAATCACCCAAATCTTGGAGAAAATCAAAAACGATTGAAGGCGCGCTACCGCTACCAGGTGACATTCATGTGTCTGAAACGGGGACACTTTTCCTTAGCCTGCACATCCGACGCACCAAGGTGCCGATGCTGCCCGAGGCACCCGCACATCACAACAACAATGTGTAGGCTCCCCCACAACCGATGCACCAACATGCCGATGCTGGTCGAGGCTCCCGAACATCCTAGGCACCGAGGTACCAAATGGCTCGAGTCTCCCGCACATCTGACGCACCGAGGTGCCGACTGGCTCGAGGCTCCCGCACATCCGACGTACCAAGGTACGGAATGGCTCGAGGCTCTCGCACATCCGAGGCACCAAGGTGCCGATGCTGCTCGAGGCTCTCCCACATCCAACGCACCGAGGTGCCGAGTGGCTCGAGGATCCCGCACGTCTGACACACCGAGGTGCCGAATGGCTCGAGGCTCCCGCACCTCCGACGCACCAAGGTGCCGATGTGGCTCGAGGCCCCCGCACCTCCGACGCACCAAGGTGCCGATGTGGCTCGAGGCCCCCGCACCTCCGACGCACCAAGGTGCCGAATGGCTCGAGGCCCCCGCACCTCCGACGCACCAAGGTGCCGAGTGGCTCGAGGCTCCCGCACCTCCGACGCACCAAGGTGCCGATGTGGCTCGAGGCCCCGCACATCCGACGCACCAAGGTGCCGATGTGGCTCGAGGCTCCCGCACATCCGACGCACCCAGGTGACGAGTGGCTCGCGGCTCCCGCACATCCGACGTACCACGGTGCCGAGGGGCTCGAGGCTCCCGCACATCCGACGCACCACGGTGCCGAGTGGCTCGAGGCTCCCGCACATCCGACGTGCCCAAGTACCGAGTGGCTCGAGGCTCCCGCACATCCGATGCACCGAGGTGCCGAGTGGCCCGAGGCTCCCGCGCATCTGACGCGCCGATGTGCCGAATGGCTCGAGGTCCCCACATATCCGACGCACCAAGGTGCCGAATGGCTCAACGCCCCCGCACATCCGACGCACCCAGGTGCCGATGCTGCTCGAGGCTCCCGCACATCCGACGCACCAAGGTGCCGATACGGCTCGAGGCTCCCGCACATCCGACGCACCAAGGTGCCGATGCTGCTCGAGGCTCTCGCACATCTGACGCACCAAGATGCCGATGCTGCTCGAGGCTCCCGCACATCCGACGCACTAAGGTACCGAGTGGCTCGAGGCTCCCGCACATCCGACGCACCGAGGTACCGAGTGGCTCGAGGCTCCCGCACATCACATCCGACGCGCCGATGTGCCGAGTGGCTCGAGGCTCCCTCACATCCGACGCACCAAGGTGCCGATGCTGCTCGAGGCTCCCGCACATCCTACGCACCGAGGTGCCGAGTGGCTCGAGGCTCCCGCACATCTGACGCACCGAGGTGCCGAGTGGCTCGAGGCCCCCGCACATCCGACGCAGCAAGGTGCCGAATGGCTCGAGGCCCCCGTGTAGGATCGCCCGGTGCCTCCAAGGCGCAGCGGAAAATTAGAATAATAAATTTTACCGGCGATCCATACCATGGATCCATGTGTAAGGAACGAATCGGGGTGATAAAGGTTTCGAAATTACCGAAACTTCAATCTGAGTAGACAGCGACGCCAAGGCAACGGGAATCCTGAAGCACTATCGAACCAAGCCGCAACCTTTAACGATGTCGGCCTCTACGTAGTCCACCCAATTGACAATGAACGGAAATCTCTCAGAAACTATTTTCAGAGAGTATCACTTTTGACGGCTGCTAGGCCTCACTTTTATGGTTTCGGGATTGCCTATGTATATCCCCTTTAGGGTTTTTACCCTTGCCATATTTAAAACTTTGTGTTAATTGGTATATATTCATAATGAATATTTATTACCATAAATAATCCGAATCATAATAATCGTTATTAAATAAATATAATAACGTTTAACCGAAAATTATAATTACGTTAATTATAATAAAGATTTCGGTAAACTATATTTATTTAAATTTATATATATATGAACCAAAATCATATATTAGAAAATTATGTTCTTGATTATGTGTACAACATCCTTGTACATATAGTATGTTCAATAATTTGATTGCCGAATTTAATTAATTCTATAATTAATTTAATTCATGCGACAACCAGACACAATACCAACTATGTTTTACTCCGTTCATTTCAATTAAAAGGTGTGACCCTATAGGTTCTTGTAACATTAGCAGTAATATTAGAACTATTCTAATATTACAAACAATGAGTGGCATCTAGCAATGCATCATTGCTACCTAAGTTACAAGAAGTCATGATTCGACATAACCTTTTGTGATTAACTTTTCATGCATTAATCCTTAAGTCCAATATCTTTAGAATAGACACAAGTCATGGAATAGTCACACTTGCATAGTCCATCCTATGTTTCTTGATACCTTGAGTAGACTATGATATACAAATAAGTATGACATCTCATATCAACTTATTTGAGCATGGCCATGCATTTCTAGTCTTACTCAATCAAGTGGCCTGAGATATTACTCCTATTATGTAGGAGGGACTTATCCTATATTGATCAACCATATCCCTCTACATAGATTGTGGTATATCCAACATTAGTCTTAATAGAACAACCAATTACAGTGTTCGTTTGACTATATCAAAATATACAACTCACGATGTTGGAATGATGATGATCTCAAGTATGAGGATCATATACATATTAATCACTATGAGTAATATTGTGACAATTACATAATAATCCAAGAAACATACTCATAGCGGGTCGGTCCAATATGTTGTTCTCTAACACACACATTCATGCATTGATTCTGATACTCGATATCAATGACAACTCTTTATCATCAATCAACTACATGTTAGTCTCAATGCATTATTATTGTCCTAGCCAACAATAATACTTGACTAAGGATCTTTTAAGAATAATCATATTATTCTTAGGACATTATTATAAAACAGTTTATTTATGCACACAGAAATGAAACTGAAATAATAATGGCAAAGCCTTATATTAATAAACATGATAAATCAAGTATGTTGTTACAACCATCTCGTGATTGATCTTTGGGCATACTCTTACAATCTCCCACTAGCACTAAGACCAATCACTCATATATCTAATACCAAGTGACTTAGTGTGACGATCATGCTTCTGCTGTGTCAGAGGCTTGGTCAGGGGATCAGCAATATTATCATCTGTAGGTACTCTGCATATCTCTACATCTCCTCTATCGATAATCTCTCGAATAAGATGGTAGCGCCTTAGTATATGTTTGGATCGCTGGTGAGATCTGGGTTCTTTAGCTTGTGCGATGGCTCCATTGTTATCACATCGGAGTTCTATAGCATCTGATATGCTAGGCACAACCCCTAGTTCAGTAATGAACTTTTTGATCCAAACTGCTTCTTTTGCTGCCTCACTAGCTGCAATATACTCGGCCTCTGTTGTAGAATCGGCTACTGTACTTTGCTTTGAACTCTTCCAGCTCACAGCACCACCGTTAAGGCAAAACACAAAACCTGATTGTGATCGAGAATCATCCTTGTCGGTTTGGAAGCTAGCATCAGTGTAACCTTTTACACTTAATTCTTCCTCACCTCCGTATATTAGGAACGTATCCTTAGTTCTTCTTAAGTACTTAAGGATATTCTTGACTGTGATCCAGTGACTTTCACCGGGATCTACTTGGTACCTGCTCGTCATACTTAAGGCATATGAGACATCTGGACGGGTACATAACATGGCATACATGATAGATCCAATAGCAGAAGCATATGGAATTTTACTCATGCGTTCTCTTTCTTGTGGAGTTGAAGGACACATTTCCTTCGAGAGTGAAATACCATGTCTCATAGGTAGGAATCCTCTTTTAGATTCTTCCATATTGAACCTTTTCAATACTTTGTCTATGTATGTACTTTGGCTTAGACCTAGTAGTCGTCTCGATCTATCTCTATAGATCTTGACTCCTAAGATGTAAGTGGCTTCGCCCAAGTCCTTCATAGAAAAACAACTTCCTAACCAAGTCTTAATAGACTGTAAGGTAGGTATGTCATTTCCCATGATTAGTATGTCATCCACATATAGTACCAAGAATGTGATTATACTCCCACTAACTTTCTTGTAAACACATGGCTCATCTTCATTTTTAATAAAACCAAACTCTTTGATTGCATCATTAAAACGAAGATTCCAACTTCGAGAAGCTTGCTTTAATCCATAAATGGATCTTTGTAACTTACATATCTTTCTAGCATCCTTTGGATTGACAAAACCTTCAGGTTGTGTCATGTACACATCCTCTTCAAGGTTCCCGTTAAGGAAAGCTGTTTTGACATCCATTTGCCAGATTTCATAATCATGAAATGCAGCTATAGCAAGCAAGATCCTGATGGATTTAAACATAGCTACAGGAGAAAAAGTTTCATCATAGTCCACACCATGAATTTGGCGAAAACCTTTAGCGACTAAACGCCCCTTGTATGTTTGTACATTACCATCCATGTCAGTTTTCTTTTTGAAAACCCACTTGCACCCTATAGGTTTTACTCCTTCGGGTGGGTCAACCAAAGTCCATACTTGATTTTCATGCATGGAATCCATCTCAGATCTCATAGCCTCCAGCCATTTCTCAGAGTCTAGGCTCGCCACCGCTTCTTGATAAGTCCTAGGCTCATCTTGATCTAAAAGAAGAATGTCACCATGCATTGTAATGAGAAATCCATATCTCTCAGGTGCACGGCGTTCTCTTAAAGATCTACGTGGTGGTTGTGTTTCTACAGCAGTTACTTGTTCCTCAATTTCTTGTGGAATTTGCTGTTGTTCTATCTCTAGTTCGGTGGTATCTTGTGATTCTCGAATTTCTTCAAGTTCAATCTTTCTCCCACTTCCTTTTCTAGAAATAAATTCTCTTTCTAGGAAGACACCAGTCCGAGCAACAAACACTTTGTTCTCAGTGGGATTAAAGAAATAATATCCTTTGGTTTCTTTTGGATACCCCACAAAATTACACCTTTCAGATTTGGGTTCAAGCTTAGTAGACGTCTGACGTTTAACATAAGCTTCACAACCCCAAATTTTCATAAAAGACATACTGGGACGTTTCCCAGTCCACATCTCATATGGCGTCTTTTGAACCGATTTAGATGGAACACGATTTAGTGTGAAAGCAGCTGTTTCAAGTGCATGTCCCCAAAAGGAAGTCGGTAGATCAGCATGACTCATCATGGACCGAACCATGTCTAACAGAGTTCGATTTCTTCTCTCAGAAACTCCATTCCATTGAGGAGTACCAGGAGGAGTGAGTTGTGAGACAATCCCACATTCCTTCAAAAAATCATCAAACTGTAGGCTCAAATACTCTCCACCTCGATCAGATCGAAGTGTCTTGATAGTTTTGCCTAGTTGATTTTGTACTTCATTTTTGAATTCCTTGAACTTTTCAAGGGCATCAGACTTATGGCGCATGAGATAAATATATCCATATCTACTGAAATCATCAGTGAAAGTAATGAAGTAGTGAAATCCACCTCTGGCCTGTGTATTTATTGGTCCACATACATCTGAATGTATTAAGCCCAATAAATCATTAGCTCGTTCACTTTTACCAGTAAAAGGAGATTTAGTCATTTTTCCTAATAAGCAAGATTCACATACTTCAAATTGTTCGAAAACAAATGAATCCAAGAAACCATCTTTATGGAGTTTGGATATACGTTTCTCACTTATGTGGCCCAAACGACAATGCCAAAGGTAAGTTTGATTTGAGTCATTTATTTTAGATCTTTTAGTATTTATGTTGTAAATGGGATTCATTTGATCTAAAATATAGAGGCCATTAATCAATTGTGCCGAACCATAAAAAACATTATTGAGATAAAAGGAACAACAATTATTCTTAATTATTATCTCAAAGCCAATTTTGTCTAAACAAGAAATTGAAATAATGTTTTTAGTCAAACTAGGCACAAAATAACAATCCTCTAAAATTAAACCAAGTCCACTAGGCAAAGATAAAGTATATGTTCCTACAGCTAATGCAGCAACTCTTGCTCCATTTCCAACTCGCAGGTCCACATCTCCTCTAGCCAAAGTCCTACTCCTTTGTAGTCCCTGTACAGAAGTACAAATATGAGAACCACAACCAGTATCTAATACCCAAGAAGTAGTAGTTGATAAATTAATATCAATAACATAAATACCTGAAGCAGACGTTCCGCTTGCTTTGGCTTTCTTGATTTCCTCAAGATAGACAGAGCAGTTCCGCTTCCAATGTCCAGTCACACCACAATGAAAACAGTTTCCTTCCTTAGATACCCCACCTTTAGGTTTCAGTGCAGCCTTTCCCTTTCCAAGATTGGGCTTACCTTTGCCCTTGGGCTTTGTCGGGACTTTGGCCTTTCCCTTGCCCTTATTGTTACGGACCATCAGTACGGGCTTGGGTCCAACCTTTTTCATGTTGCCTTCAGCAGTTCGTAACATACTGAGCAGTTGTGGTAGAGTCTTGTCAATTTCATTCATATTGAAATTGAGAACAAACTGGCTGTAGCTATCCGGCAACGATTGCAGAATAACATCAGTGGCCAACTCTTGGCCCAATGGAAACCCAAGTTTAGACAAGCTTTCAATATAACCAATCATCTTAAGGACATGAGGTCCTACTGGGCTTCCTTCAGCCAGCTTACATTGGAACAAGGCCTTAGAGATATCGAACCTCTCTTGCCTTGCTTGCCCTTGATATAGTTCTTTCAAGTGCTCGATCATATCATAAGCAACCATATCCTCATGTTGTTTTTGAAGATCAGGATTCATAGTGGCAAGCATAAGACATCCGACGTCTACCATATCATCGAGATGCTTCTTATAAGCATCTTTTTCAGCCCTCGAGGCATTAGCAGGTGGTTCATCAGGAAGTGATTTTTCAATGACATATAACTTCCGTTCTTGTTTGAGGACAATCCTCAAGTTACGGAACCAGTCAAGAAAGTTCAAACCATTCAATTTGTCCTTCTCAAGGACCGATCGCAATGAGAGTGTATTAGTGTTTGCAGCCATAATATATCTACAACAATAAAATATGCGTGTGAATAGATTTACCAAGTTTATATTAATCATTAAAAGGACTTTATTAGATGATGTTTCCCACTATTTCAAAATTAATAACCCTCATATATTAATTTCGGAAAGACTTTCTTCAAAGAATTTCTAGTGGGTCAAGGATCCATATTTCACCTTCTCTTAAGTCAGCTTTGGCTTTACTCTCAAGATTATGGTTTATTTAGGTAAGCAACACTTGCTAATTACATCATATGTAACTCCTACAATTTGGTGAACAACTCTTGTTCTAATCATCTTATGATATATCCAAATTACTTGCCTCTAGATTTCTAATCCTATTAGAGTAACCTAGTTAAGTCATTAACCAATTTTTAACCAGCGAATATCACTTGTTTATTCTTCGCGTTTAACCAAGATAAATACTAGTACTTCGCTTTGGCAAAACCTACATAGTATTGATCGAGGCTTTAACGAGGGCATAAATTGGAAGGCCTATATTGACTTAATATTTTAATTGAGGGATTTTATTAAAATGTTACATCTCACCAATTATGGTCTACTTTAGTCCATTTAATCTTTTAATTGATCTCATCAATTAGTGGGGTTTATTATTATTACCAAATTTGTATGCTTTAGACATCCATAGCATCTCATACATGAATAAGTAAAGCAATAAATAAATGCAATAGTTATAGCCCATAAACTATGGTGGTTCAACCCAAGCCAATGGGAGAACTAATAGGGAACCTAAAGGTGTAAGCCGTTTCATACGCTGTCGATCCACACTTGTCAGCCAATCTTCCTTCTCGTCTTGTCCATAGCAATTTTTACAAATTACAAAATTCAGAAACTCGTTTTACATACGAGGGAGTAAGATGAGAAGAGAAATACAAAAGAATAGTAGTAAGGCACGACACGCAGGCCGTATTTATAAAATTACAACCTTTTATCAAATGGGTCAACGGGCTATAACTATGCATTTCAAACACCGTGCATTTCAAAAATAACATGTACCATTCAACGTTTTGTTAAGTGACATATTAAAAAATCCTTTCAATCCTTTTATGGCCCATTAAGTTTTATTTATTAAAAAAAACATACTGGAAGATGATGGGGATCAAAAGGCGGTGACAGGGAGCGGGCCGAAGGCCCGCGACCGGAACCGCCTGATCCCCATCCCCGGGGGTGCGGGGGCGGAGCCCCCGCGGTATGGACCAGGGGTGCGGGGCAGAGCCCCGCGGTACGAACCGCATGCCCCAGTCAAATGAAACCTCACGATTTGATAACTTTTATCAACAGAATCGTGTTTTCAGGATTTTAATCCTTCAGGTTTCATATCGGAACAACTCTTGTTCCACTGGCCAGTAAACTCTTACTGGAAATTGAAAAATCACCGCTACATCATAACAAACTTGTTAATGTTTACAGTAATAACATAAAACTGAATAGGCCATAATACCATGATTAACATTTAATCACTTATCGAAAGGAACAATTATCAGATTTCGCTTAAACGATTTAAACAGGGAAAGCAAAATAAAATTAAAACATGTATCTCATACAATTGCATCACCCAAGTATTTAAACCCGAGTTCGTATCACACAAGTGGCTCTGATACCACTGTAGGATCGCCCGGTGCCTCCAAGGCGCAGCGGAAAATTAGAATAATAAATTTTACCGGCGATCCATACCATGGATCCATGTGTAAGGAACGAATCGGGGTGATAAAGGTTTCGAAATTACCGAAACTTCAATCTGAGTAGACAGCGACGCCAAGGCAACGGGAATCCTGAAGCACTATCGAACCAAGCCGCAACCTTTAACGATGTCGGCCTCTACGTAGTCCACCCAATTGACAATGAACGGAAATCTCTCAGAAACTATTTTCAGAGAGTATCACTTTTGACGGCTGCTAGGCCTCCCTTTTATGGTTTCGGGATTGCCTATGTATATCCCCTTTAGGGTTTTTACCCTTGCCATATTTAAAACTTTGTGTTAATTGGTATATATTCATAATGAATATTTATTACCATAAATAATCCGAATCATAATAATCGTTATTAAATAAATATAATAACGTTTAACCGAAAATTATAATTACGTTACTTATAATAAAGATTTCGGTAAACTATATTTATTTAAATTTATATATATATGAACCAAAATCATATATTAGAAAATTATGTTCTTGATTATGTGTACAACATCCTTGTACATATAGTATGTTCAATAATTTGATTGCCGAATTTAATTAATTCTATAATTAATTTAATTCATGCGACAACCAGACACAATACCAACTATGTTTTACTCCGTTCATTTCAATTAAAAGGTGTGACCCTATAGGTTCTTGTAACATTAGCAGTAATATTAGAACTATTCTAATATTACAAACAATGAGTGGCATCTAGCAATGCATCATTGCTACCTAAGTTACAAGAAGTCATGATTCGACATAACCTTTTGTGATTAACTTTTCATGCATTAATCCTTAAGTCCAATATCTTTAGAATAGACACAAGTCATGGAATAGTCACACTTGCATAGTCCATCCTATGTTTCTTGATACCTTGAGTAGACTATGATATACAAATAAGTATGACATCTCATATCAACTTATTTGAGCATGGCCATGCATTTCTAGTCTTACTCAATCAAGTGGCCTGAGATATTACTCCTATTATGTAGGAGGGACTTATCCTATATTGATCAACCATATCCCTCTACATAGATTGTGGTATATCCAACATTAGTCTTAATAGAACAACCAATTACAGTGTTCGTTTGACTATATCAAAATATACAACTCACGATGTTGGAATGATGATGATCTCAAGTATGAGGATCATATACATATTAATCACTATGAGTAATATTGTGACAATTACATAATAATCCAAGAAACATACTCATAGCGGGTCGGTCCAATATGTTGTTCTCTAACACACACATTCATGCATTGATTCTGATACTCGATATCAATGACAACTCTTTATCATCAATCAACTACATGTTAGTCTCAATGCATTATTATTGTCCTAGCCAACAATAATACTTGACTAAGGATCTTTTAAGAATAATCATATTATTCTTAGGACATTATTATAAAACAGTTTATTTATGCACACAGAAATGAAACTGAAATAATAATGGCAAAGCCTTATATTAATAAACATGATAAATCAAGTATGTTGTTACAACCATCTCGTGATTGATCTTACCCCGCACATCCGACGCACCAAGGGGCCGAATGGCTCGACGCCCCTGCACATCCGACGCACCCAGGTGCCGATGCGGCTCGAGGCTCCCCTACATCCGACGGACCAAGGTGCCGATGCTGCTCGAGGCTCCCGCACATCCGATGCACCAAGGTGCCGATGCTGCTCGAGGCTCTCGCACATCTGACGCACTGAGGTGCCAGTGCGGCTCGAGGCTCCCGCACATTCGACGCACCAAGGTGCTGGTGCGGCTCGAGGCTCCCACACATTGAAAGGGCCAATTGTGCTCGAGGCTCTCGCATATCCGACGCAGCAAGGTGCCAGTGGTGCCCAACGGCCCCGCACCACGAGATGGCATACGGGGGTCGATGATGTACGAGGGTACTGCACGACCGAGGGCCGAAGGTGTCGGGGGCCGATGCTGGTCGAGGCTCCCGAACATCCTAGGCACCGAGGTGTCGAATGGCTCGAGTCTCCTGAACATCTGACGCACCGAGGTGCCGACTGGCTCGAAGCTCCCGCACATCCGACGCACCAAGGTGCGGAATGGCTCGAGGCTCCCGCACATCCGAGGCACCAAGGAGCCGATGCTGCTCGAGGCACTCCCACATCCGACGCACCGAGGTACCGAGTGGCTCGAGGCTCCCGCACGTCTGACACACCGAGGTGCCGAATGGCTCGAGGCTTCCGTACCTCCGACGCACCAAGGTGCCGATGTGGCTCGAGCCCCCCGCACATCCGAGGTACCAAGGTGCCGATGTGGCTCGAGGCCCCCGCACCTCCGACGCACTAAGGTGCAAAATGGCTCGAGGCCCCCGCACCTCCGACGCACCAAGGTGCCGAGTGGCTCGAGGCTCCCGCACCTCCGACGCACCAAGGTGCCGATGTGGCTCGAGGCCCCGCACATCCGACGCACCAAGGTGCCGATGTGGCTCGAGGCTTCCGCACATCCGACGCACCCAGGTGACGAGTGGCTCGAGGCTCCCGCACATCCGACGCACCACGGTGCCGAGTGGCTCGAGGCTCCCGCACATCCGACGCACTACGGTGCCGAGTGGCTCGAGGCTCCCGCACATTTGACGCACCCAAGTACCGAGTGGCTCGAGGCTCCCCCACATCCGACGCACCGAGGTGCCGAGTGGCTCGAGGCTCCCGCGCATCCGACGCGCCGAGGTGCCGAATGGCTCGAGGCCCCCGCACATCCGACGCACCAAGGTGCCGAATGGCTCGACGCCCCCGCACATCCGACGCACCCAGGTGCCGATGCTGCTCGAGGCTCCCGCACATCCGACGCACCAAGGTGCGATACGGCTCGAGGCTCCCGCACATCCGATGCACCAAGGTGCCGATGCTACTCGAGGCTCCCGCACATCCGATGCACCGAGGTGCCGAGTGGCTCGAGGCTCCCGCACATGACATCCGACGCGCCGATGTGCCGAGTGGCTCGAGGCTCCCGCACATCCACGTACCAATGTGCCGAATGGCTCGAGGCCCCCGCACATCCGACGCACCAAGGTACCGATGTTGCTCGAGGCTCCCGCACATCCGACGCACCGAGGTGCCGAGTGGCTCGAGGCTCCCGCACATCCGACGCACCGAGGTGCCGAGTGGCTCGAGGCTCCCGCACATACGACGCAGCAAGGTGCCAAATGGCTCGAGGCCCCCGCACATCCGACGCACCAAGGGGCCGAATGGCTCGATGCCCCTGCACATCCGACGCACCCAAGTGCCGATGCGGCTCGAGGCTCCCCCACATCCGACGCACCAAGGTGCCGATGCTGCTCGAGGCTCCCACACATTCGATGCACCAAGGTGCCGATACTGCTCGAGGCTCTCGCACATCTGACGCACTGA
>CM035625.1:5874510-5892010 GCA_020496765.1 Gossypium stocksii
CCCTCTACCTAAAACGAATCCCTCGTCATCCCTCACGATCGCCCCGTAGCCTGTTCTGTTATCGCCAATCGTAGCATCAAAGTTGATTTTTATAAAGCCTTTTGGGGGTTTATCCCATTTGTTAACCTGAGGATTTGGAGAAAGCAGAGGTTCATTCATCAGATTACAGATGCGAAAATCTTTGCTAAGGGTACAAGCTCTTTCCCAAATAACCGTAGCCTCCTCCTCTTTTCCCCTGAAAATGAAATTGTTTCGGTTGTTCCAACAGTTCCATAATAAAACCATCAAGTTGGCCATGGCTCTATTGTCAAGCACCCGCATTGTGTCTTCCAGCCAGTCGATGCAATGCTCATACTCCTTCGAGATAATGCTTTCGGACCACCCACCTACAAAGAGAGCTACACGGGAACTAGGGCAATCTTTTAACGCATGTAACAGTGTTTCAGTCTCAGCACCGCACCTTAGGCACCTCTTATCAAAGCCTTGTCTAATGGAGGTGATTTTTCCATTCGTTGGAAGGATCTCGTGCCCCACCCTCCACGCGAACACCCGGATTTTCGGTAGAGTGTCAAGCTTTCAAAGTGCTTTCCAAAAGAATCTATGTGGGCCATATCCCAGTTCCTTTAACAGTAACTAAGAATAAGTTGACTATGAAGTAAAACAACCATGGGGGCTATGAAACCAAATTATTTTATCATCCTGACCCTCCTCCCATATAGGAATATTACATATCCTATTGCCCCAATCTTGGCCATAAACTTTTTCCACTTTTTCCGCATTCCACCTTCTCCTTTTATCATGCCAGAGGTCTTTCACCTTTGTCTCATAATGGTTAAGAGTGTTGCTTCTAATAGCATCCCCATTGAGCCCTTCCATCCCCCAGTTATCCATCCGAATGTTTATCGAGTCTCCATTTCCCACCTGCCACCCGAAACCATCTTTAAGAGCTTCCGCCACTGTCGCAATGCTTGACCAGGTGAAGGATGCTTTGTCCACCTTTTTTGCATGGAAAATATTTCCATCCGGGAAGTATTTCGAGGACAAGACTTTAAAGCAAAGAGAGTCTTTGTTATTGATTAATCTCCACACTTGCCTTTCAAGTAGCGCCACGTTAAACATTCTAAGATCCCTGAAACCGAGGCCCCCTATGCCTTTAGGCCAATACAAATGGTCCCACGAGACCATGTTCCAGCTTCTGTTTTTATCTTTTCCTCCCCACCATGTGCGTCGAGTCATAGTTTGAAGTTCCTCCAGAGTACCATTAGGGGCGTAGAAGACTGAAAATGCGTATGTGGGCAGAGACTGGAGGATTGACTTAATGAAGATTTCCTTCTCACCGTTCGACAAGAGCCTTTTTGACCAACTGTTTATTCTGTTTGCAACCTGATCCACAATGCATTGAAAGGCAGCAGACTTTTTCTTACCAATCGGGATGGGCAAGCCTAAATAACCATCAATGTTTGTGACCACCCTCATCTTTAGCAAGCTACTGAGAGTTGTATGATGGGAAGCAAGGGTGTTTGGAGAGAAGTAGACCATAGACTTTTCCAGGTTGATGCTTTGTCCCGACATCTTTTCGAAGGCATCTATTATTTTAGTAAACTCCTCCACTTCACTCCTTTTGTTCCTAACAAATAATAATGCGTCATCAGCAAAGAAGAGGTGATTGATTATAAGGCCATTTTTACTAGCCCGTTTGCCTTTTATTTTATTAGTATCTTGGGCCCTAAGCAGCATGCGAGATAAGGCCTCCATGCAAAAGAGAAACAAATAAGGAGACAACAGGTCCCCTTGACAAAGGCCCCTCTTGGGAATAATAATATCGAAAAGAGTCGTATTGCATTTGACTCTATACCGGACAGTACACACACAGCTCATAACTTTTTTGACCCAATTAACAGAGAAACCCATTTTAAGGAGCATTTTCTCAAGGAAGCTCCACTCCACCTGATCATAAGCTTTACTCATGTCGAGCTTAATAACACAACCCTTGTTAGGACCATTTTTTGAGCTCCGAAGGTAATGCATGAGTTCATGCGCCACTAATATGTTGTCGTGAATCATCCGATCAGGAACGAAAGCACTCTGATTTTGGCTAATGCACCGGGGTAGAACATCTTTGAGTCTGTTGGCAAGAGTTTTCGAGACTAGCTTGTAAATCACCCTGCACAGGCTAATAGGTCTAAAGTTTGCCATCTCACCGGGGTTCTTAACTTTTGGAATCAAAATAATTAAAGTCTCATTAATACACTCAGTATTCATTTTTCCTTTAAGAATATCAAGGCATAATTTAATAACATCAGCCCCCACAATAGCCCAATGTTCCTTGAAGAAGCTACCCGATAACCCATCAATCCCTGGAGCCTTACGAGGGTCCATTTGCTTGAAAGCCTTCCAAATTTCCTCATCAGTGAAATCCCTGTCCAGGCTCCTATTCATATATTCAGTGACGCACAAAGGCACCTCACTAAGGTCACAAGCCGCATCCCCCGTTAAAGAAGTCTTAAACAGCTTATTAAAATAATTCCTAGCAATATTACAGATTTCCTTTTTGTCCTCATGCCATACGTCATGCTCGTCTTTAAGTCTATCAATAGTGTTCTGTTTTCTACGGCCCGAAGCCCTTGTATGGAAATAACGAGTGTTCCTATCGCCCTCCCTCAGCTACTGGGACCTAGCCCTCACAGCCCAGTATTTTTCCTCCACATCGTAAAGGTGGCCCAGCTTACCTCATACTTCCTTAAGAAGGCTCGTTGATCTCTCACCCGAATGGCCATCTATCAGCTTGCCTATATCCTTCTCCAGCTTTTTAATATTATTTTTCATTTTCCTATATTGTTGGTATTGCCACGGGCCCAACTTATCCCGGATCAGGGCCATCTTCTCCAGCGGGTTATACTCCTGGTTTGACCAGGTATTTGTGATGATCTCTCTGGCCTCGCGCTCTTTCACCCAACAAATATCATATCGAAACCAAGTCCGTCTATCGACACTCTTCTCTATAGGTCTACTGCCATTTGTGTCCAGCATGATAGCCTCATGATCGGATTTCGATTGTCGAATAATCTGAGCGGTGAGGAACGGCATCTTCTCAATAACATCATCAGAAATAACAAATCTGTCAAGCCTCTCTTTGACCAGTCTAGGTCCCTCTCTACTGTTTGTCCATGTAAACCACCCATTGCCCGTTTTGACATCACTCAGCTCCAACTCTTCCAGAATATTGCAAAACTCGTCCAGCATGGCCATAGGCTTCCTACGACCTCCTTCCTTCTCAGCGTTGTTCAAAATGGCGTTGAAATCACCTCATACAATCCAACCCTCATTTACTGACCCTTTGATCCTTTTCAGCAACTCCCACGCCTGAGTTCTAGCCCTTAGGTCTGTTTGGCCATAAAAGCCCGTGAATCTTAGTCTCTCCCCATTTTCCATACGAACCAGCGAATCAACGTGGTATTTTGAGTAGTTTTGCACCGCCATATTTACACCGTCCCTCCACATCAAAGCCAACCCTCCATTTTTTCTTTCCGAGTTGACCGCAAGACACCCTTCCATCCTGCACTTAGACCAGATACAGGAGAACCTGTTAGCTTGAATTTTTGTTTCACAAAGAAAGACAATATCGGGGTTATTTGCAACAAGAAGTTGCTTTAATTCACAAACTGTTGCCGCGTTACCAACCCCACGACAGTTCCAATAAAAGATTTTCATTGCTCTTGGCGGGACTGGTCGCCAGCCACCGTCTTAAGAGGGGAAACATGGTCCACAAGCCTTCGCTTGACTCCTTTCACAGGGCTTTCATCAAAGTGATCTCCATTTGGTCCGCTGTGTCTCTTCCTTTTACTTTTGAATCTTCCCATTCCGTCTCGCATAGTTTTTTAAGCTTTCTTTTACATTGGGGAAGTAGACGTAGTCTCCTCCTCGCCTCCCCTTTCTTTTCTTCTAGGATTGGTCTGCCCATTATCCTCCATCATATCCGTTTGGCTCTCCTCCCTATTCTCATTCGTTTGAGGTTTTGACTCTATTATTTCAACCCCATTCCTTTTTTGGGCCTTGCCTTGATTCAGGTTTATAGAGGGTGCCCTTAGCCAGCTTCCATACTGAAGAATTGTATTATTAGCATCACTATCTTCCCCGTTCCTTTGGCATTTTTTAATAGTATGGCCCACTACCCCACATGAGTAGCAAAAATCTGGGAGCCTTTCATATTTTAGCACCCCTACTATTTCCGTTCCGTCTAAGCAAGCCAATTTAATAATCCTCCTTAGCGGTTTGAAAATGTTAATTTTTACTTTTATCCGTATAAACTCTGTCCATCCTCCATTTCGGTCCTTCCAGTCGATTGCTACGAGCTCCCCCAAAGCACTTCCAATGTCCAGAGCCGTTTGCCGATCCATCAGCTCTAAAGGTAAGTTGTAGACTCTTATCCAAAATGGCATCTGGTTAAATTCATAGGAATCTATGTCCTTCCCTTTTTCAAATGGAACCATTGAGAACAAACAGTTATCGAAGGTCCATGGCATTAGATTCAGAATCCTGCTTCGATCTTCCAGGCAACCAAACTTAACGATAATAGGCCATTCCTTCAACGCAACAAAGTTGACCTCTTCTTTTGTGTACCAAAGCATTCGAAACACCCTATACATTGCCTCCCTATTTGGTGCTTCTTCCGCCATTATTTTACCCATAGCCCAGGACTCATACCCTTGGATATTATGCTCACTGTTTTTGCTGGGAACTTGGGTGGATTCTTCTTCTGAAAAGGTCAAATTTGCCAATAGTTCGTTGATATCATCCATCTGCCTCATCATACCGTCCTTCGACCCCTCCTCCATTATACGGACATAGGCCAGGGCTCCAACCACACAAGAAAAGCGAGGCCACACCGATTCTTTCCAACCAGGAAAGAGAGGGCACCTACAAGATTAAAGGAAACAAACAAAGAAAGAGACCCCCTACCCTAAACCCAACACTCAACGGCCACGGCCAAGAACCTTCAGTGAAAATAGACAAACAACCTAACACAAATACAGAGAACCTAAAAAAAACAAAAGCGAATAAAGTTACGACTAAAGAAAAGCTTAAATGGATAAAAAATATAGCCGGACAAATGCACGAGCAAGTTAAACAAAAATTCAAAGAAACGACGGGCAGTGACGGATCAACCTAAAAAAGCTTCAAGAACCATAAAGAAACTCAAAACCCCCTGAAAATGTATGTTAATGACGACACCCAGAGACGTAACAAAAGCAATCAGATTACCCAGAAGTCAAGAAAATCGTAAAACATGCTATGCATGCAAGAGGAAAAAATTAGAGATCACTTTCACGTAAAAAGCTCCAAAACCATGTAGAAACACAAAGAAAAACAAAGTTAAAGCGAAGACATAAAAACAAATAAAGAGAAGTCCACCGTGGGGCCCGCAGCTTTAAAGGCCACGGAAAGGAACAAGCACCGCCACCCCTCACGTAAACGAGTGAGGCTTTTTTCATTAAAATCATACAACAATCGAAAAAAAAATTAAACAAGTCAAACATCACCGATTAACGTCAGACTAAAACGCTGCCCTTTCGAAGAAACAGAAGACCGTCAGAAAACCATCACATCAAGTCACTTCCACCATACATCACTAGAAACCAGAAATGAAGGCTAAACGAAAGCCACACCAAAACCACGCACAAAACCCTCTCACACTGCCATACAATTCTTACGAATGTAGGTAGACTCACAAACAAAAATTCAAGAACACAAATCGCCCAAATCTTAGAGAAAAAATCACAAAACACGCTACTCTGCTGCTGCTATGCTACTAGCCGATGCTACTAGCCGACACTCATATGTTTGAAACAGGGACACTTTTCTCTAGCCCGCACATCCGAGGCCTCAAGGTGCCGAATGGCTCGAGGCTCCCGCACATCCGACGCACCAAGGTGTCGAATGGCTCGAGGCTCCCGCACATCCAAGGCACCAAGGTGTAGAATGGCTCGAGGCTTCCGCACATCCGACGCACCAATGTACAGATGCTACTCGAGGCTCTCGCACATCCGACGCACCAAGGTGCCGAATGACTCGAGGCTCCCGCACATCCGACGCACCAAGGTGCCGATGCGGCTTGAGGCTCCGCACGTCTGAGGCACCAAGGTGCCGATGCTGTTCGAGGCTCTCGCACATCCGATGCACCAAGGTGCCGAGTGGCTCGAGGCTCCCGCACATCCGACGCACCAACGTGCTGATGCTGCTCGAGGCTCCCGCACATCTGACTCACCAAGGTGCCGATGCGAATCGAGGCTCCCGCACATCCGAGGCACCAAGGTGCCGAATGGCTCGAGGCTCCTGCATATCCGACGCACCAAGGTGCCGAATGGCTCGAGGCTCTCGCACATCCAAAGCACCAAGGTACCGAATGGCTCGAGGCCCCCACACATCCGACGCACTAAGGTGCCGATGCTGCCCGAGGCTCCCGCACGTTTGAGGCACCAAGGTGTCGATGTTGCTCGAGGCTTTCGCACGTCCGACGCACCAACGTGCTGAATGGCTCGAGGCTCTCGCACGTCTGACGCACCAAGGTGCGATGCGGCTTGAGGCTTCTGCACATCCGAGGCACCAAGGTGTCGAATGGCTTGAGGCTCTCGCACCTCGGACGCAACAAGGTGCCGAGGCTGCTTGAGGCCCTCGTACATCCGACGCACCAAGGTGCCGATGCTGCTCAAGGCTCTAGCACATCCTACACACTAAGGGGCCAATGCGACCTGAGGCTCTCGCACATCCGATGCACCAAGCGGCCGATGGTGTTCGAGGCTACCGTGTATCCAAACACGGACTGATGGTGCCCGGGTCTCCGGCACGACCAAAGCCCCTAGGTGCCGGAGGCTCTTGTTCCAAAGTGAGAGGGATCAGGACGATTCGTTGCACCATTTTCCATATTTTGGGATGTCTCGCTAGAGCACTGCCGACGCTCAATATCACCTCCCCACTAAAGAGCTAAAAAAACTTACTCAATGTGCTACCGAGTGACATTCTTTTTTTTGAATAAAAAAGACCACAGAGGTCAACTCAATTTTATTAAGTAGCATCAACAATTACAGCATTGTGGATATCTAAAGGATAATCCATTTCAAAAAAACAATTAATAGCCTCGCTATGAATTTTCCTACAAATTAAATGGGCTACACTATTACAAGACCGATTGGCCCAAATTAAGTTGGCCGAATTAAAGTTTTTAAGAGTAGTGAAGTAATTTTTTATGCGCGCCCCAATAGTAGTAATATCATCGGCCCGATTATTCTATTTGTTGACCAAGCCCGCGTTGTCCGTTTCGAAAAGTACGTCCCCCTTGATATTAATCTTAGTCACCAGCTGGATGCTTTCTTCGAAGGCCAGGCATTCAGCTTCCTGTACCGACATGCTCCTATCAATAAAGCCTCCCCCTCTGCCTAAAACAAAACCTTCATTGTCCCTCACGATCGCCCCATAACCCGTTCTGTTTTCACTCACCGTCGCATCAAAGTTTATTTTTACAAATCCCTTCGGTGGTTTATCCCACTTCTTGGTCTGAGAGTTAGGAGAGAGCAAAGGTTCATTCAGCAGGTTGCAAATGTGGAATTCTTTGCTAAGAGTACTGGCTCTTTCCCAGATCACCGTAGCTTCCTCTTCTTTCCCCCTGAAAATGAAGTTATTCTGGTTGTTCCAAATGTTCCATAATAAAACCATCAGGTCGGCCATAGCTTTTTTGTCCAGCACCCACATTATGTCTTCCATCCAGTCGATGCAGTGATCGTACTTTTTTGTGGTAATGCTGACAGACCAACCTCCAATAGAAAGAGCTGCACGGGACGTAGGGCAATCTTTTAACGCATGCACCAGCATTTTAACCTCGGCTCCACACCTTGGGCACCTCTTATCAAATCCTTCCAAGTAACGCCACGTTAAAGAGTCTTAAAACCCTGAATCTGAGGCCTTCCATACCTTTTGAAAGACACAAGCAGTCCCATGAGAGCATATTCCAGCTTCTGTTATTCTCTTCTCCCCCCACCAAGTGCGACGAATCATAGCTTAAATTTCCTCCAGAATACCATTAGGGGCATAGAAGACTGAAAAGGCATATGTGGGCAGAGACTGGAGGATTGACTTAATGAAGATTTCCTTCCCACCGTTTGACAGGAGCCTCTTAGACCAACTGTTTATTCTATTTTCAACCCGATCAACAATACTCTGGAAAGCAGCAGATTTCTTGTTACCTATCGGGATGGGCAGGCCTAAGTAACCATCGAGGTTTGTGACCACCTTCATCTTTAGCAAGCTGCTTAACTTTGTACAATGGGAAGCAAGCGTGTTTGGAGAGAAGTAAACTATAGACTTTTCTAGATTGATGCTTTGTCCCGTCATCTTTTCAAAAGCATCCAATATTTTAGTAACGTCCTCCACTTCTTTCTTTTTGTTCCTAACAAATAATAACGCATCATATGCAAAAAAATAGGTGATTAATTCTAGGGCCATCTTTACTAGCTCGTATGCCTTTAATTTTATTAGTTTCTTGGCCCTTAAGCAGCATGCGGGATAAAGCCTCCATGCAAAAAAGAAACAAGTAGGGGGACAAAGGGTCCCCTTGACGGAGGCCCCTCTCGGGTATAATAGTGTCGGAGAGAGTCGTATTGCATTTGACTCTATACCGGACAGTACACACACAATTCTTAACTTTTTTAACCCAATTAACAGAGAAACCCATTTTAAGAAGTATTTGCTGAAGAAAACTCCACTCCACCCGGTGCTACCAGGTGACATTCTTTTTTTTGAAAGGAAAAGACCCAAAGGTCAAAATCATCTTATTGCATCATTAATAATATGTTGATGGATATCCGATGGATAGTCCATTTCAAAAAACAAATCGGCCCTATTTTTCACGGCTAATTTACAAAGCTCATTAGCTACAGTATTTCTTTTGCGCCTAATCTATTTACTTCTGACCGAGACAAAAGAGTTAAAAACACTACACTCTTTCTTAACGTGTTGACCGAAAATAGTAATGTCTTCCTCCCTTTTATTAATTGCGTTTACCAGGCTGGCGCTGTCAGATTCCATAATTAGGTGGGGTATATTTAGTCGGGTGGCCAACCTAAGCCCTTCGTTAAAAGCTTCCAGCTCAGCCCACTTCATCTCCATTGACTTTTCAACAAATTTGTAGCAACCCCCGAGGACAAATCCATCTTGGTCCCTTGCGATTGCACTGAAGCCACTACACCCGTCCAACACTGCTGCATCCACGTTTAGCTACCAGGTGACATTCTTTTTTTTTTGAAAGAAAAAGACCCGAGGGTCAACATCAATTTATTGCATCATTTAAAATAATATCATGGATTTCCACCGGATAATCCATATCAAAATCCTTATTACAATTATTAACCAGAGCCCATTTACAAAGGCCATTCGCAGCCTTATTACAGCTACGCGGGGCCCAAAAAATACTAATGCTGCAATCCAAATGAACCAAATTAAAAATTTCCTTTAAGCGGAACCCGATAGTTGAAAAGTCAACACTTTTCCCATTAATCCTGTTCACCAAGCTCACACAATCGGTCTCAATTTCCAGCTTTGGCCACCGCTTGGTCTGCGCGAACTTCATGCATTCTTCCAGCGCGTACAATTCCGCCCACTCAGCCTGAACTTTCTTCTCCAGCACGCCCGCCCGACTGCCCAGAACAAAACCGTCATGGTCCCTTGCCACAATACCAAAGCTCATATTCCTTTCGCCCGTGGCTGCATCAAAGTTAATCTTCACCATTCCATGGCCCGGCTTTTCCCAGGTTTTTACCACTGTCGGTTTCGGAAGCATAGGAGTCTCCAGCAAGTTAAAAATCCGAAACTCATGGCTCAAAACAGCAGCCCTATTCCAGGTCACTCTAGCTTCTTCTTCCTCATTTCTAAAAACCTTATTGTTTCTACTGTTCCAAATGTTCCACAGAACCGTAATGAAGTCGGATAGAGCCTTCTTGTCCAGTACCCTAGCCGCGTCCTCAATCCAGTCCACACATCGACCGTAATCACCCTCAAGTAATTTATTATCGAGACCACCATAGACTAACACCGCTCGGGCTCTTGGGCAATTTTTCAAGGCATGGATAAGCGTCTCCGTCTCTTTTCCACATCTTGGGCAAGCAGGACTGACCTCCCTACGGATGCTGGCAATATTCTCAAAAGTTGGGAGAATGTCGTGACCCAGTCGCCAGCAAAATATTCTAATTTTCGGAAGGGTTTGTAGTTTCCACGATATTCTCCAAAAAAATCGATGAGGGCCGTGCCCCACATGCTTCAGAGTCAGCCAAGAGTAAGCTGATTTAGTAGAATACGAACCCAGGGGATTATGGAACCAGATACGTGAATCATCAGGACCATTATGGAGAATGGGTATTTTGCAAATTTGATCCCCCATATTTTCCCCGTAAATCTCTATAACCCTTCTTTCGTTCCAACCGTCTTTCTCGTCATTCAGCAGGTCACGAACCATCTCCTCATGGACCTCCCTTTTATCAAGACAGATAGAGTCCCCTGAAAGCCCTTCAAAACCCCAGTTATCGTGCCACAAATTGATCCTGTTTCCCTTACCAACATTCCAACCAAACCCCTCGTGCAGAATCCTGGCGGCCTTTACAATGCTTTGCCATGTAAACGAGGGCTTGTCGATATTCTTAGAGTGGAACACGTCTCCATCCGGAAAATATTTCGCGCTCAGGACCTTGAAACACAAAGTGTCTTTACAACATATCAATCTCCACACTTGCCTTCCTAACAAGGCCACATTAAAACGTCTTAGGTCCCTAAACCCGATGCCCCCCATGCCTTTAGGGAAGCACAAACGGTCCCACGCAAGCATATGCCATCCTCTGTTCTTATCTTTACCCCCCCACCACGTGCGGCAAATCATAGATTGAAGTTCCTCCAACACACCATTAGGGACAAAGAAGACCGAAAAAGCATAGGTGGGTATAGACTGGAGAATAGACTTTATGAAAATTTCCTTCCCCCCTTGGACAAAAGCCTTTTTGACCAACTATTGATTCTGTTTGCCGCTCGGTCCACAATACTTTAGAATGCAGCTGACTTTTTCTTACTTATCGGTATAGGCAGGCCCAAATAACCATCAATGTTAGAAACCACCTTCATTTTGAGCACGCTACTAAGCATTGTTCGATGAGAGGTCGGGGTGTTTGGGGAGAAGTAGACCATTGACTTTTCCAAATTTATGCTTTGTCCAGACATCCTTTCGAAGGTCTCCAAAATCTTAATAAACTCCTCCACTTCACTTTGTTTATTCCTGACAAACAAAAGTGCGTCATCAGCAAAAAAGAGGTGATTAATTCTCGGGCCATCCTTACTAGCCCGGATGCCTTTGATTTTATTAGTGTCTTGAGCATAAAGAAGCATACGGGAGAAAACATCCATGCAAAGAAGAAATAAGTAAGGGGATAACGGGTCCCCTTGTCGAAGACCCCTTTCCGGAGTAATGTAATCGGATAGAGTCGTATTACATTTAACTCTATACCGAACGGTACGCACACAATTCATAATTTTATTGATCCAACTAAAAGAGAAACCCATTTTAATCATCACATTCTCAAGGAAACTCCACTCCACCCGGTCGTACGCCTTACTCATATCAAGTTTAATCACACATCCCTTATTCGGACCATTTTTGGAGCTACGAAGATAGTGCATGAGCTCGTGTGCTACTAAAACATTGTCGTGGATCATTCGGTTGGGAACGAACGCGCTCTGATTTTGACTAATGCATTGGGGGAGAATATCTTTAAGCCGGTTGGCAAGAGTCTTCGAGATCATCTTATAGATTACCCTGCAAAGACTAATAGGTCTAAAGTTAGCCATTTCACAAGGATTCTTAATTTTAGGAATCAAAACAACTAGAGTTTCATTAATACAATCAAAACTCGTATTTCCTTTAAGGATATCATGACACAGTTTAAGAACATCAGTCCCCACAGTAGCCCAGTGATCCTTGAAAAAACTTCCCGACAGCCCATCAATCCCTGGGGCCTTACGAGGATCCATTTGCTTGAAAGCCCCCAAAATTTCGTCATCGGTAAACTCCCTATCTAACCTCTTATTAACATCCTCATTGATACACTTAGGCACCTCTCGTAATTCACAAACAGCATCCAAAGGTAAAGAGGTCTTAAAGAGATTATTAAAATACGTCCAAGCAATATTACAAATGTCCTTTTTGTCTTCATGCCAGTTGCCATGCAAATCTTTAAGTCTATCGATGCTATTTTTTTTTCTACGGCCCGAAGCCCGTACGTGAAAATAACGTGTGTTTCTGTCACCTTCCTTTAACCACTGAGACCGGGCCCTGGTAGCCCAATAATTTTCCTCCGTGTCATAAAGATGGCCAAGCTTACTCCTAGCATCCTTAATAAGACTCATAGAGTTCGCACTCGAAGGGCCATCCAAGAGCTTGCCAATCTCCTTCTCCAGCCTTTTAATATTATTTTTCATCCTTCTATACCTTTGGTATTGCCACGGGCCCAACTTATCACGGACCAGACTCATCTTCTCCAACGGACCGTACTCCTGGTTTGACCAAATATTTGTTATAATATCTTTGGCCTCACGCTCCTTTGCCCAGCAAATATCATATCTAAACCAAGTCCGCATATCAACACCCTTCACCACGGGTTTACTGCCGTTTGTATCCAACAGGATAGCCTCGTGGTCAGACTTCGATTGTCGAATAATGTGGGCAGTGAGAAACGGCATCTTTTCAGTAATAACATTAGAGATAACAAATCTATCCAACCTCTCTTTGACCAACCTAGAATCCTCTCTGTTATTAGTCCAAGTGAACCACCCATTTCCAGTTTTAACGTCAGACATATTTAACTCCTCCAGTATATTGCAAAACTCATCCATCACGGCCTTAGGCTTCCGGCGGCCTCCTTCCTTTTCAGAGTTGTTTAATATGGCATTGAAGTCGCCTCCCACAATCCAACCTTCATTTACTGACCCTTTAATTCTTTTCAACATATCCCACGCCTGCTCTCTAGAATTAGTTTCAGTTTGGCCATAGAAGCCAGTGAACCTAAACCTCTCGCCATTTTCCATAAGAACCAACGAGTCAATATGGAATTTTGAGTAGTTCTGCACCGAAACACTCACACCTTCCCTCCACATTAAAGCCAACCCTCCACTTTTTCCATCCGCGTTGACTGCTAAACACCCTTCCATTCTGCACATAGACCGAATACGAGAAAACCTGTTGGAATGAATTTTTGTTTCACAAAGAAAGACAATATCAGGAACGTTTGCAACAAGGAGTTGCTTTAATTCACGAACTGTCGCCGGGTTTCCGACCCCACGACAGTTCCAGCTGAAGATTTTCATAGCTCTTGGCGGGGCTGGTCACCAGCCACCGCCTTAGAAGGGGAAACATGGTCCATCAGTCTTCTTTTGACCATTTGAGCAGGGCTTTCATCCGTATTATCTCCGTTAGAACCCCTGTGCCTCTTTCTTTTACTTTTAAACCTTCCCATTTCATCCCGCAGGGTCTTCTGGTTTCTTCTTTCCATAGGGGAAGTAGACAAGGCCTCCTCTTCGTCCCCCCTGTTTTTCCTTCTTTGATCAAACTGCCCATTATCTTCCATTGTGTCCGTTTGACTCTCCTCCCTATTTTCATTCCTAGGGGATTTCGACATTATTATTTCAACCCCATTCCTTCTTTGACCCTTGTCTTGGTTCGAGACCACAGAAGGTACCCTCAACCAACTTCCAAACTGAAGGTTTGTCTCATTTAGCTCAGAATCATCCCTGTTCCTTCGACATTTTTTAAAAGTATGACCGACCAGCCCACATAAGTAGCAGAAGTCTGGGAGCCTTTCATACTTCAACATCCCTATTGTTTCCATTCCATTTGTGTTTGCCAGCTTCACAATCCTTCTTAAAGGTCTGAATATGTTAACTTTTACTTTAATCCTCATGAATTCTATCCATCCGCCGTCTCGATCCTTCCAGTCGATTGCTACAAGCTCACCAATGGCATTCCCAATATCCAAGGCCGTTTGTCGGTCCATAATCTCTATAGGTAAGTTGTAAACTCTTATCCAGAAGGGCGTCAGGTTGAACTCATAAGATTCTACTTCCTTACCCTTCTCAAACGGCACCATTGAAAATAAGCAATTGTCGAAGAGCCATGGCATCAGATTCAAAATTCTGGTACGATCTTCCAGACATCCAAACTTAACGAGAATGGGTCCTTCTTTCAGTGCAACAAAATTGACTTCTTCTTTCGTATACCATAGCAATCGAAACACCCTGTACATTGCCTCCCTATTCGGTGGTTCTTCCGCCATGATTTTGCCTATGGCCCAAGACTCAAACCCTTGAATGTTATTCTCATAGTTTTTGCTAACGACTTGGGTGGACTCTTCTTCTGAAAAAGTCAGTCTTTCCAGAAGTTCATTAATAACGTCCGTCTGTGTCGTCATGCCGTCCTCGGGCCTCTCCTCCAACAACCAACGACAGACTCAAAAAACAATCAAGAACCGACAGGGCTTTCCCCGAAGCTGCCTCAACAGGAAAAGGACCCCTGTAACCACAAAAGAAAAACGAGAAGACCGCAAACCCGCAGTAGAGAAGACAAAAAACAAACAGCAGGGAACTAAAAAAAAGACAAAACACCAAAATGAAGCGAAAAAACGCAGGGTGACCTGAAAATACCACCAAGAATCATCAAGAAGATAATCCCCTTAAAAAGAAATATGACAACAAATCGCAAAGATAGTCATTGATAATTGGATTTCCCGGGGATCAAGAAAGACGTATACAACGCCTTGCATGCACCATGATAAGCACAAAAGAAAACCAAAGTCAAACGACTCCAAAGCCAAGCAAAAGACGAGAAAAAGGAAAAAGTCAATAGCAAAAAGAACCTGACCACCGAGGGACCCACAAACTACAATACGCCTAAGAAGGAGCAAAGCGCAATCACCATTCACGTAACCGGGTAAAATTTTGCATGAAAAAAAACCAAGAATCACGTAAAGAAACTAAAAAATCAGAAACAACATCACCGTTTTATCAACAATTGATGATCCTGCCAGATCCGTCTTTTCCAGCACAGAAACACCGTCAGAAAGCAATCGTATCAATGGGGACCTTCGTACATTAACGAAATATCAACAATAAAGGCTAATAAAATAGCCACACAAGACCACTGAAACACAAGACTCACAAAACTGCCATACAATTCTTACGAACGTAGGCAGACACACAAACGAAAAAACAAGAGTGAAAAAAACAAGAACGCAAATCGCCCAAATCTTGGAGAAAAAACACAAAACACGCTTGCTGCTACCATGCTAGCTACCAGGTGACATTCATGTGCCTAAAACGGGGACACTTTTCCTTAGCCCACACATCCGATGCACCAAGGTACCGATGCTGCCCGAGGCACCTGCACATCACAGCACCAATGTGCTGACGATGCTCGAGGCTCCCGAACATCCTAGGCACCGAGGTGCTGAGTGGCTAGAGGCTCTCGCACATCCGGCACACCATGGTGCCGATTGGCTCGAGGCTTCCACACATCCGACGCACTAAGGTGCCGAATGGCTCGGGGCTCTCGTACATCTGACGCACTAAGTTGCCGAGTGGCTCGAGGCTCCCGCACGTCCGACGCACCAAGGTGCCGAGTGGCTCGCTACTCTCGCACGTCCGACGCACCAAGGTACCGATGTGGCTCGAGGCTCCCGCACGTCCGACGCACCAAGGTGCTGATGTGGCTTGAGGCTCCCGTACATACGAGGCACCAAGGTGCCGATGTGGCTCGAGGCTCCCGCACATCTGACGCACCAAGGTGTCGGGGGATCTTCTTGCAAAATGGGAGGGACCGGGACGGTTCATTCATTTTTGGGTACCGAACATGTAACTGTATCCGAATTCTACCTTTGGGACCAGAACACGGTGCTCCCACACATCCGAGGAACCAAGGTGCCGATGGTGGCTGAGGCTCCTGCACTCACAAGTTTTTTAGGCCACTTACACTCAGTATTTTTAAGTGAAAATTTTCCACTTGGTGCCTCGGTGGCCGAGGCTGCAACAGCAGCACATGTCTGAAATGGGGACATCCCTTTTAGGCCATTTACACTTAGTATTTTTAACTGAAAATTTTCCACTTGACGCCTCGGAGGCCGAGGTTGCAGCACATGTCTGAAACGGGGACATCTTTTCTAGGCCACTTACACTTAGTATTTTTAACTGAAAATTTTACTTTTTAGTTTGTTAGGAGCTCGTACCCGCACTTACGCTTAGTGTTTAACTCCACGCACCAAGTCCCTCACTAGGGACCCCAGGGTCGGGACGTGCAAAAGAATGAGGGGGAATTGAATTGGCGGGGGGAGGGACGAATCAAAGCGACAAAGGGCTGAATCTCAGTGGATCGTGGCAGCAAGGCCACTCTGCCACTTACAATACCCTGTCTCGTATTTAAGTTGTCTACAAAGGATTCTACTCGCCACTCGGTAAGAATTACGCTCTAAGGAGGCACCCGCGACTTGTCCGCCGCGGTTGCTGCACCTACAACACGTGCCCTTGGGGGCCAAAGGCCCCTACTGTCGGTCGGAAATCGGGTGATGGGCGCGTGCATCGCTTCTAGCCCAGATTCTGACTTAGAGGCGTTCAGTCATAATCTAGCGCACGGTAACTTCGTGCCACTGGCTTTTCAACCAAGCACGATGACCAATTGTGCGAATCAATAGTTCCTCTCGTACTAGGATAAATTACTATTGCGACGCGGCCATCAGTAGGGTAAAACTAACCTGTCTCACGACGGTCTAAACCCAGCTCACGTTCCCTATTGGTGGGTGAACAATCCAACACTTGGTGAATTCTAATTCACAATGATAGGAAGAGCCGACATCAAATGATCAAAAAGCAACGTCGCTATGAACGCTTGTGTAACGCCCCTAACCCCAATCCGTTACCGGAATAGAGTTACGGAGCATTACCGGAGTTACCGATTTATTTATCAAATATTTTATTTCATCTAACATTTATATTTGAAACCAATTAAAATTAAACATATTGTCCCTCAAATGTATTTATTTTTATTCTCGACATGTTTTACTTGGATTTATTATTCGTCTCAACATACTTAATTTACTTGTATCAGTGTGTCAAAGATAATCACATACTTACACATCATAATTAATATCATTTCTTTTTCCACGTTCAAGTCTTGTATTTGAGTCATCCGGACCTTTATAAATAAATTTGATCATCATTTTCATTTATTTCATGTTCTAATACGTACAATTAATGTTCTTAAACAAAATTACCATTTTACCCCTAAACTTTTAATTAATGACAATTTCATCCTTAGGCTCAAATAAATAAATTTCTTGCAATCTAATCCTTATTTCCAGCTGTCATTCTCATACAAATTGATAACAACCCGTCAATTCTATAAAACATCAGAATTTTCCCTAATTTCAAC
>CM035625.1:5897010-5904510 GCA_020496765.1 Gossypium stocksii
AGCTTCGAATGCAGGCAAGGCCTTAACAAGGCCAAGGCGCCGTGTGGTTGCCGACTTGGGAGGCACAAGGCGTCCCTAAACGTGGCAGGGGAAGAGGAGGGATCCAAGCTCGAGCCCACGGCAATGCATAAGCCACCCCAAGAGATCTTTGCCCGATATAGGAAACTTGGTCTTGGAGACGTTGGCTACATTTCCGTGGGCACGGGCTTGACCGGCCAGAAAATCGACACCCCGGCCACCACCGCCGACGACCTACCCACCACCGTTCGTGAGTTATTACGGGACAACCCAACCCCCATGGGGGCAAGGGACGCACCCACCCTCGGGTCGAGGGGGCACGTTAGGGGGCAGGGGGTCTCTACCCCTTAAAGAGCTAAAAAACTTTGTAAATCTGCTACCAGCCGATACTCACATGTTTGAAACAGGGACACTTTTCTTTAGCCCGCACATCCGAGACCCCAAAGTGCCGATGCTGCTCGAGGCTCCCGCACATCCAAGGTACCAAGGTCCCAATGCTGCTCAAGGCTCCCGCACATCCGAGGCCCCAAGGTGCCGAATGGCTCGAGGCTCCCGCACATCCGACGCACCAAGGTGTCGAATGGCTCGAGGCTCCCGCACATCCAAGGCACCAAGGTGCAGAATGGCTCGAGGCTCCCGCACATCGGACGCACCAAGGTGCCAAATGACTTGAGGCTCTCGCACATCTGACGCACTAAGGTACCGATGCGGCTCGAGGCTCGCACGTCTGAGGCACCAAGGTGCCGATGCTGTTCGAGGCTCTCGCACTTTTGACGCACCAAGGCGCTGAGTGGCTTGAGGCTCCCGCACATCCGACGCACCAAGGTGGCGATGCGACTCGAGGCTCCCGTACGTTCGAAGCACCAAGATGCCGAATGGCTTGAGGCTCCCGCACATCCGACGCGCCAAGGTGCCAAATGGCTCGAGGCTCTCGCATATCCAAAGCACCAAGGTGCCGAATGGCTCGAGGCCCCCACACATCCGATGCACCAAGGTGCCAATACCGCCCGAGGCTCCCGCACGTTTGAGGAACCAAGGTGCTGATGTTGCTCGAGGCTCTCGCACGTCTGATGCACCAACGTGCTGAATGGCTCGAGGCTCTCGCACATCCGACGCACCAAGGTGCCGATACGGCTCGAGCCTCCTGCACATCCGAGGCACCGAGGTGCCTAATGGCTCGAGGCTCCCGCACCTCCGACGCATCAAGGAGCCAAGGCTGCTTGAGGCCCCTGCACATCCGTCGCACCAAGGTGCCGATGCTGCTCAAGGCTCTCGCACATCCTACGCACCAAGGGGCCAATGCGGCCCGAGGCTCCCGTACATCCGATGCACCAAGCGACTGATGATGTCTGAGGCTACCGTGCATCCAAGCACCAAGGGACTGATGGTGCCCGAGTCTCCGGCACGACCAAGGCCCCTAGGTGCCAGAGGCTCTTATTCTAAAGTGGGAGGGACCGAGACGATTCGTTGCACCGTTTTCTATATTCTCGGATGTCTCGCTGAAGTACCGCCGGAACGGTCGCCGAAGCATCGCCGGAGCACCATCGGAAACCTAACCAGCGATGGGGGGCCCGGCTTTCGGGCATGAGGTGGGCGTGGCCACTACCCTGGACAACCCCTGCGCTCGCTCAATATCACCTCCCCCCTAAAGAGCTAAAAAAACTTGCTCAATGTGCTACCAGGTGACATTCTTTTTTTTGAATAAAAAATGACCACAAGGGTCAACCCAATTTATTATTTAAGTAACACCATCAATTACAGCTTTATGGATTTCCGAAGGATAATCCATTTCGAAAAAACAAGTCTTAGCCTCGCTATACATTTTTCTACAAATTAAATGGGCTACAGAATTTGTGGACCGATTAGTCCAAATTAACTTGGCAGATTTGAAATTTTTAAAAGCTGTAGTGCAAACTTTAATTCTCGCGCCTATTATAGTGATGTCGGTGGCTTTGTTTCTTAGCCTATTGACCAGACCCATGTGATCCGTCTCAAAAATAACATGTTCTTGTAAATTCAATTTACAGGCCACTTTGATGCTTTCTTCTAGTGCCACGCATTCTGCCTCTTCCATCAACAGCCTTGACTCTATAAATCCCCCACCACCTCCTAAAACAAAGCCTTCATCGTCTCTAATGATCGTTCCAGCCCCACTGTAGCGTCGAAGTTAACTTTTATGTAGCCTTTTGAAGGTTTTTCCCACTTTTTGCCTGCGCTGTTTTGTGAAAGCAAAGGCTCATTTATACAGCTCCAAATTCGAAACTCCTTGTTCAGTGCGCTGGCTCTTTCCCAAATTATCTTTGCCTCCTCTTTTTTTCCTTTGAATATGAAATTGTTTCTATTGTTCCAGCAGTTCCACAAGGTAACCATGATAACCATGAGATCGGTCATTGCTCTCTTATCCAGCACTCGTATCATGTCTTCCAACCAGTCAATACAGTGGTCATACTTCTTCAAAATGGTGCTCTCAGACCACCCACCTAAAGAGAGAACCGCACGAGATGTTGGGTAATCTTTTAAAGCATGTAACAAAGTTTCGGCTTCAGCTCCACACCTTGGGCATCTTTTGTCAAATTCGGGTCTAATAGAAACAATTTTTACATTTGTTGGGAGGATCTCATGTGCCACACGCCATGTAAAAACACGTATCTTCGGTATCCAACTTCCAAAGTGCTTTCCACAAAATTCTGTGAGGACCATACCCCATTTCTTTCAACAGCAACCATGAGTAAGCAGATTTCGAGGTAAAACACCCATGAGGGTTGTGGAACCAAATTATTTTATCACCTTGTCCTTCGTCTCGATAGGCACGTTGCAGATCTTATCACCACAGTCTTGTCCACACACTCTTTTAACTTCATTAACATTCTAGCTTCTCCTGTCCGCGAGCCAAAGATCTTTCACGCTCTTTTCATTTGGGTTGAGACTGCCTTTTCTAATAGCATCCCCGTTAAGACCCTCCATACCCCAGTTGTCAACTTGGATATTTATCTTGTCGCCATTCCCCACTTGCCATCCAAATCCCTCTCGAAGAGTTTCCGTCGCTACCGCAATGCTTGACCAGGTAAACGAAGCTTTGTCCACCTTTTTGGCATGAAAAATATTACCATCGGGGAAGTATTTTGAGGACAGCACTTTAAAGCAGTGAGAGTCTTTATTATTAATCAGCCTCCACACTTGGCGCCCTAAGAGAGCAATGTTGAAGAGTTGGACATCTCTAATTCTGAGGCCTCCCATGCCTTTCGGTTTACACAAGGTTTTCCAAGGGATCATTGACCAGCATCTAACTTTATCTTTTCCCGTCCACCACGTTTTGCTCAGCTTGGCTTGAATATCTTCGATCACCCCTTTGGGAGCCAAAAAAATTGACAAAGCATACGTCGGAATAGATTGGAGAACCCCTTTAATGAAGACTTCTTTGCCCCCAAAAGAGAGCAGCCTTTTGGTCCAATTGTTGATCCTACAAGATAATTTATTGTTAATTTCTTGGAAAGCTGCTGATTTCTTCTTACCAATTGGGATAGGAAGGCCAAGGTAGTTGTTCAACTTCTCTACCACCGTCATGCCTAGAAGATCACTAAAGTTGTTTCGTTGAGCTCTAGAAGTATTGGGACTAAATAAAATCATTAACTTTTCAAAATTGATTTCTTGACCTGAAATGTTAAAAAAGGAATTAAGAATATTAATCAACATTTCAACATCACTTTTTTTATTCCTCACGAATAGAAGCGCGTCATCAGCAAAAAATAAGTGGTTTATCCTAGGACCATTTATACTGGCTCGGATGCCTCTTAAGACATTATTTTCCTGAGCTTGAATGAGCATTCTCGAGAATGCTTCCATGCAGAAAAGAAAAAGATATGGAGAAAGGGGATCTCCTTGACGGAGACCCCTCTCGGGAATAATAGTATCTGATAAAATATTGTTACATTTGATCGTATATTTTACTGAGCGAACGCAATTCATAATTTTTTCAATCCACTTCTCATCGAAGCCCATTTTTATCATGATTATTTCAATGAAATCCCACTCTACACGATCGTACGCTTTGCTCATATCAAGGTTGACAATGAACCCTTTGTTAGGTCCGTTTTTAGAACTTTGAAGATAGTGAAGGAGCTCATGCGCTATCAAAATATTATCATGTATCATCCTCCCCAGTACAAATACGCTTTGATTTTGACTGATGCAACTAGGAAGAACAACTTTTAGGCGATTGGCATAGACCTTCGAGATGATCTTGTAAACAAACCTACATAAACTGATTGGACGAAAGTTAGTAATCTCACATGGATTTCTAATTTTAGGAATTAAAATAATCATAGTTTCATTAAGGATAGAAATATTTTTATTTCCATTAAGGACATCCAGGCAGAAATTAATGGTGTCGCTTCCTACAATCTCCCAATGGTGTTTAAAAAAATTTCTGGAGAGGCCGTCTATGCTAGGAGCTTTATTAGGATCCATCTGCTTAATAGCTTGAAGGACCTCATCCTCCGTATACTCCCTTATAAGCCACTCGTTTGCCTCCCTAGTCACACACTGTTTAATGTACTCCAGCTCTTGTATGTTAACCCTTTAACTGTTTGACCGAAACAAACTCCAAAAATAGTCTTTAGCCACTTGGCTAATGTCCTTGCTATTTGTCACCTAGTTTCCTGCCATATCTTTCAGCTTCTCTATGTTATTCTTCTTTAACTGTCCAGTAGCTTTTGCATGGAAGTACCTAGTATTCCGATCCCCTTCTATTAGCCATTTTGATCGGGACCTTTGTGCCCAATAACTTTCTTCCCTAGCGTGAAAGAAGTCGAGCCTTTTATGGGTTTCCTTCAGGTTCTTCACACTACCCTTCCAATTGTAGAATCAATAATCAAATCGATATTTTTCTCCAACCTTCTCATTTCAATCTTCAATTTTCCATATTTTTTACGTTGCCAAGGACCAAGAACCGACCTTACCCTATCCAGCTTTTCCCAATAATCAGTATCACCCCTGTTCCACGCGTTACCTATAACGTTTTTTGCTTCCCTGTCCTCCGCCCAGCACAAATCAAATTTGAAACATAATCTATGATCATTAGGGTATTATTTTGGTTTACGACCCCATAAATCTAAGAGAATGGCGTCATGATCGGACTGAGATTGCCTAACTACCTTTGTATTAATAAAAGGGAAAGTTTCAACCAAAGAAATCCAGCAAATGAATCTATCAATCCTTTCCTTTATCAACCCACTCCCACTCCGGTTATTGACCCAAGTAAACCAACCACTATCGGGTTTGATATCCACAAGGGCCAAGTCATCCATGACCTCTTTGAAGTCGTTCATTTGTGCCGTCACCCCCTGCGCCCACTTTCTTTCTCAGCATCATTTAAAAATGCGTTAAAGTCTCCGCCAACGACCCAGTCTTCCTTAACCGAGTCCCCAACCCTACGCAAAGTATCCCATGAGCTGTTTTGAAGGTTCGGGTTTGCATGCCCATAGAAACCCGTCGCACGTAATTTCTTGTCGTTTTCCAAATTGACTATGGAATCTATATGGTGCTTAGAGTAGCTTTCAATAGAGACATCCATCCCATCCCTCCACATCAATGCCAGCCCCCCACTTCGGCCTTTTGAGTTAACAACTAATCCATTTTGTAGCCTACATTTATGTTGAACCCTCCAAAAATCCCCTGCAGACATTTTAGTTTCGCAAAGGAAAATAAGGTCAGATCTGTTCTCATCGAGAATTTGCATTAACTCCCTTTGTTTTCTGGGGTTCCCCAATCCACGGCAATTCCAGCACAAGAACTTCATAGTTTCAGGACGACAAGCAACTTCAATCCAGTCCGAATGAAAAACCCGCCAGCGTAACTGTAAGGAAAACAACGCAACCCAAAGAAGCAAAACCCAAAGACTACGAAACAAACCAAAAATCACCTAGACAATCTACAAGCAGAACCTACTCTCAACATCCCATTCCCAAACCCTCACGAAGAAGAGACCGGGCAAGAAAATAAAGACGAGGTAGGGTTTACAGACCTGATAACCCAGAAATCTAAAAAACGATCTTTAACGTAATAGAAATGCATCTATATGAAAAAGATAACAAAAAGATTCAAGAAAATCAAACAAAAATACCCTAAATAGATTACGATGAGAAGTCGAGTTAATGGACATCTGCCAATAATGGCAAGCATGCAAAAATCAAAAAACACGTATAGAAACCCTCAGGGCAAGTATCTTTGAAAAGTCAAAGAAAAGAGAAATCACCCTTAAAGGTTTGCGTACCGAGCTATTCAAAACCATGCAGGATACGTACAAAACCCGAAAGATTAAACGAACAAATAAAAAATAATAAAAATACAAATCACAAATAAAAGAAATGATAAAACCTTGTTAATTCCGATGAATCAATCCCATCATAGCAAGGTCTGACTTGCTAGGGAAAAGCAGAACTACCTACGAATACAGCTCCCGTACCACCTCGGGTGGCCCGCTACTGCTAAATCACGAAAAGAACAAAGAAATCCCTTGTGTGTACAAGCCACGATCATGAAAGAAACATTGAAACCATCAAGAAGTCCCCTCTCGAACTCCAATATTTGCTAGCGAACTGTCACACCGGACCACTGGCCCCACAATCCACCGCACACCGTCACAAAATTGAACGAAACACATCCATAAAACATGGAATAACTCAACAACTCAAAACTGCCATAAAATTCAAAGCAAATTAGGCAGACACACCAATGAAAAACAAGAACGAAAATTGCCCAAATCTTGGAGAAATTTGCTACGCACGCGTGCTACCAGGTGATGCTGCTACCAAGTGACATTCATGTGTCTGAAACGGGGATATTTTTCCTTAGCCTGCACATTTGACGCACTAAGGTGTCAATGCTGCCCGAGGCACCCGCACATCACAGCACCACTGTGCTGACGATGCTCGAGGCTCCCGCACAACTGACGCACCAACATGCCGATGCTGGTCGAGGCTCCCGAACATCCTAGGCACCATGGTGCTGAACGGCTCGGGGCTCCCGCACATCTGATGCACCGAGGTGCCGAGTGACTCAAGGCTCCTACACATCCGACGCACCGAGGTGCCGATGCTGCTCGAGGCACTCGCACATCCGATGCACCATGGTGCCGGATGGCTTGAGGCTTCCGCACATCCGACGTAACAAGGTGCCGAATGGCTCGAGGCTCTCGCAAGTCCGACGCACCAAGGTGCTAAGTGGCTCGGGGCTCCCGCACGTCCGACGCACCAAGGTACCGAGGTACCGAGTGCCTCGGGGCTCCCACACATCTGACGTACCGAGGTGCTAATGCTGCTCGAGGCTCTCGCACATCCGACGCACCATGGTGCCGAATGGCTCGAGGCTCTCGCACATCTGATGCACCGAGGTGCCGAATGGCTCGAGGCTCTCGCACGTCCGACGCACCAAGGTTTCGAGTGGATCGGGGCTCCCGCACGTCCAACGCACTAAGGTGTCGAT
>CM035625.1:5912010-5927010 GCA_020496765.1 Gossypium stocksii
ATCCCGATCGCACCCCTTGAGCTCAATTGCAACAAGGGGAGTTAACAAAGAGGTGTGCCACTCGACAGTTCGATGCTGGTAGCACGGAGCCTACCAATACACACAACTAAAATGCCACTCATATGCCTATTACGTACTAGTAGTAGCACTCACGTACACCGGCCAACAACCCACCCAACCAATGTCTTGGTAGAGGAGCAGAAGGAACAATGAAACGAGGGCACACCACAACCGCTTGGCATGAGAACTACGAGGGACAAAATCCCACTGGGACTTGGGCGAGCCAAGACTGAGCCTACAAACTCAACTTGTGCCTCCCAGTGAGCCGTTGCTGTCAAAGAGACTTGGTACTGGGGTCACGGGCAGCTTCGAATGCAGGCAAGGCCTTGGCAAGGCCAAGGCGCCGTGTGGTTACCGACTTGGAAGGCGCAAGGCGTCCCTAAACGTGGCGGGGGAAGAGGAGGAGCCAAGCTTGAGCCCAATGCATAAGCCACCCCAAGAGATCTTTGCTCGATATAGGGAACTTGGTCTTGGAGTCGTTGGATGCATTTTCGTGGGCACGGGCTTGACCGGCCAAAAAATCGACACCCCGGCGACCACCACTGACGACCGACCCATCACCGTTGGTGAGTTGCTGTGGGACAACCCGACCCCCATGGGGGTAAAGGACGCACCCACCCTCGGGTCGAGGAGGCGCATCGGGGGCAGCGGGTCTCTACCCCTTAAAGAGCTAAAAAAACTTCGTCAATCTGCTACCAGCTGACACTCTTTTTTTTGAAGAAAAACGACCACAGAGGTCAACTCAGTTTTATTAAGTAGCATCAACAATTACAGCATTATGGATATCCAAGGGATAATCCATTTTAAAAAAATAATTAATAGCCTCACTATGAGTTTTCCTACAAATTAAATTGGCTAGACTATTACAAGACCGATTGGCCCAAATTAAGTTGGCCGAATTAAAGATTTTAAGAGTAGCGAAGCAATTTTTTATGCGTACCTCAGTAATAGTAATATCATCGTCCCGATTTTTCCTTTATTGACCAAGCCCGCATGGTCTGTTTCAAACAGTACATCCCCCTTGATTTTAAGCTTGGTTGCCAGCTGGATGCTTTCTTCGAAGGCTAGGTATTCAACTTCCTGCACCAACATGGTCCTGTTGATGAAGCCTCCCCCTCCGCCTATCACAAAGCCAGCATCGTCCCTTACGATCGCCCCATAGCCCGTTCTGTTATCTCCAACCGACACGTCAAAGTTTATTTTTACATAATCCTTCGAGGGTTTATCCTACCTCTTGGCCTGAGGGTTTGACGATAGCATTGGTTCATTCATCAAGTTGCAGATGCGGAAATCTTTGCTAAGGGTACTGGCCCTGTCCTAGATAACCATAGCTTCCTCTTCTTTTCCCCTGAAAATGAAGTTGTTACGGTTGTTCCAGCAGTTCCATAATAAAGCCATAAGATCGGCCATGGCTCTTTTGTCCAGCACCCGCATTAAGTCTTCCAGCCAATCAATACAGTGATTGTACTTCCTTGAGGAGATGCTGTCAGACCAACCTCCAAGAGAGAGAGCAGCTCTAGACGTAAGGCATTCTTTTAACGCATGCAACAGCGTTTCAGACTCAGCACCACATCTTGGGCACTTCTTATCAAAGCCTTCTCTAATGGTGGCTATTTTGCCATTTGTCGGGAGGATCTCGTACCCCACACGCCAAGCGAACATCTAGATTTTTGAGAGGGTATCGAGCTTCCAAATCGCTTTCCAGTAAAACCTATGTGGCCCGTAACCCAGCTCCTTTAGAATCAACCACGAGTATGCCGACTTAGAAGTAAAACAACCACGGGGGTTGTGGAACCAGATAATTTTATCGACCTGTCCCTCCTCCCCAATAGGAATATTGCATATCCTAGAGCTCCAGTCTGTGCCATACACTTTGTCTACTTTTTCCACGTTCCACCTTCTCCTTCCTGCCAGCCAGAAGTCTTTCACCTTGGTCTCATGTTGACTGAGTGTATTGCTTCTAATTTTATCCCCATTTAGCACTTCCATACCCCAACAGTCCGTACGTATGTTTGTCAAATCACCACTCTTAACCTGCCATCCAAAACCATCTTTGAGAGCTGCCACCGCTGTCTCGATGCTTGACCAGGTAAAGGAAGCTTTGTCCACCTTTTTTGCATTGAAGATGTTGCCATTCGAGAAATATTTCGATGACAGAACTTTAAAGCACTGAGAGTCTTTGAAGTTGATTAATCTCTACACTTGCCTTCCGAGTAACACCACGTTAAAGAGTCTTAAAACCCTGAATTCGAGACCTCTCATACCTTTTGGAAGGCATAAACGGTCCCATGAGAGCATATTCCAGCTTCTGTGATTCTCTTTTCCCCCCACCAAGTGCGACGAATCATAGCTTGAATTTCCTCCAGTATACTATTAGGGGCATAGAAGACCGAAAAGGCATATGTGGGCAGAGACTGGAGGATTGACTTAATGAAGATTTCCTTCCCACCGTTTGACAGGAGCCTCTTAGACCAACTGTTTATTCTGTTTGTAACCCGATCAACAATACTCTGGAAAGCAGCAGATTTCTTCTTACCTATCTGGATGGGCAGGCCTAAGTAATCATCGAGGTTTGTGACCACCCTCATCTTTAGCAAGCTGCTTAAATTTGTACGGTGGGAAGCATGCGTGTTTGGAGAGAAATAAATCATTGACTTTTCCAGATTAATGCTTTGTCCCGTCATCTTTTCGAATGCATCTAGTATTTTAGTAACCTCCTCCACTTCGCTCTTTTTGTTCCTAACAAATAATAACGAATTATCAGCAAAAAATAGGTGGTTAATTCTAGGGCCATTTTTACTAGCTCGTATGCCTTTTATGTTATTAGTGTTTTGGGCCTTAAGAAGCATGCGGGATAAAGCCTCCATACAAAAAAGAAACAAGTAAGGGGACAAAGGGTCCCCTTGACGGAGGCCCCTCTCAGGTATAATAGTGTCGGAAAGATTCGTATTGCATTTGACTCTATACCGGACAGTACATACACAATTCATAACTTTTTTAACCCAATTAACAGAGAAACCCATTTTAAGAAGCATTTGCTCAAGGAAACTCCACTCCACCCGGTCATAAGCTTTACTCATATCAAGCTTAATGACACAACCCTTATTAGGACCATTTTTGGAGCTCCAGAGTTAGTGCATGAGCTCATGAGCCACTATGACGTTGTCATGAATCATCCGATCAGGAACGAAGGCACTCTGATTGTGGCTAATACACAGGGGTAGAACATCTTTAAGTCTATTTGCAAGAGTCTTCGAAACCAGCTTGTAAACCACCCTACACAAGCTAATTGGTCTAAAGTTAGCCATTTCACCAGGGTTCTTGACCTTTGGAATTAAAACAATTAGAGTCTCATTAATACAATCAGCACTCATTTTCCCTTTAAGAATATCATGGCACAAGTGAATAACATCCGTCCCCACAGTGGCCCAATGGTCTTTAAAAAAGCTGCCCGATCCATCGATCCCTGGAGCCTTACGCGGGTCCCTTTGCTTGAAAGCCTTCAAAATTTCCTCATCAGTGAAATCCCTGTCCAAGTTTCTATTCATGTCATCAGTGATACAAATAAGCACAGCACTAAGGTCACTAACAGTCTCCCCTATTAAAGAAGTCTTAAAAAGCTTATTAAAATAATTCCTAGCAATATTACAGATTTCCTTTTTGTCCTCATGCCATGCACCATGTTCATCTTTAAGCCTATCAATGCTGTTCTTTTTTCTACGACCCGAAGCCCTTACATGGAAATAACGGGTATTCCTATCGCCTTCCTTCAGCCACTGCGATCGAGCCCTCACAGCCCAATATTTTTCTTCCACATCGTATAGGTGGCCCAGCTTTCTCCGTGCTTCCTTAAGAAGGCTCGTTGATCTCTCACCCGAAGGACCATCCATCATCTTGCTAATATCCTTATCCAGCCTTTTCATTTTATTCTTCATTTTTCTATATTATTGATATTACCACGAGCCCAGCTTATCACGGGTCAGAGCCATCTTCTCCAGCGGGTTATACTCCTGAGTTGACCAAATATTTGAGATGATGTCTTTGAGATGATGTCTCTGGCCTCGCATTCTCTTGCCCAGCAAATACCATATCTAAACCAAGTCTGTATATCGACACTTTTCTCTATTGGTCTACTACCAGCCGTGTCCAGTATAATAGCCTCGTGATCGGATTTCGATTGTCGAATGATGTGAGTAGTGAGGAACGGCATCTTCTCAATAACACCATCAGAAATACTAAATCTATCTAGCCTCTCTTTGACTAGGCTAGTTTCCTCTCTACTATTTGACCACGTAAACCACCCATTGTCAATTTTAACATCACTCAATTCCAATTCTTCCAACATATTGCAAAACTCGTCCATCATGGCCTTAGGCTTCCCGCGGCTGCCCTCCTTCTCAGCATTGTTTAAAATAGCGTTAAAGTCGCCTCCCACAATCCATCCCTTATTTACCGACCCTTTAATCCTTCTCAGCATATCCCACGCCTGCTTTCTAGACCTTAGTTCTGTTTGACCATAAAGCCCATAAACCTTAGCCGCTCTCTATTTTCCATGTGGATCAGCGAATCAATATGGTAGTTTGAGTAGTTCTACACCTCAACTCTTACACCATCCCTCCACATCAAAGCCAGCCCTCCACTTTTTCCTTCCGAGTTGACAGCAAGACACCTTTCCATCCTGCACATGGAACGAATACTGGAAAACCCGTTAGATTGAATTTTTGTTTCACAAAGGAAGACAATATCGGGATCGTTTGCAACAAGAAGTTGCTTTAATTCACGAACTGTCACTGGGTTACCAACCCCACGACAGTTCCAACTAAAGATTTTCATTGCTCTTGGCGGGGCTGGTCACCAGCCACCACCTTAAGAGGGGAAACATGGTCCACAAGCCTTCGCTTGACTCCTTTCACTGGGCTTTCATCGGTGTGATCTCCATTTGGCCCAATATGTCTCTTCTTTTTACTTTTGAATCTTCCCATTCCATCCCGCATGCTCTTTCGAATTTTCCTTTCCAGAGGGGAAGTCGACATAGTCTCCTCCTCGCCTCTCCTTTCTTTTCTTCTATGATCGGACTGCCCACTATCTTTCATTGTATCCGTTTGGCTCTCCTCCCTATTCTTATTCGTTTGAGGACTCAGCGCTATTATTTCAACCCTATTCCTTCTTGGCCTTTTCCTTGACTCGGATTCATAGAAGGTGCCCTCAGCCAGCTACCATACTGGAGAATGGTATTATTAGCCTCACTATTCTCGCTATTTCTTTGACATTTTTTAATAGTATGGCCCACCAATCCACATGAGTAGCAAAAGTCTGGAAGCCTTTCATATTTCAGCATCCCTACTATTTCCGTTCCATTGATGCAAGCCAATTTTACAATCCTCCTTAGCTGTTTGAAGATGTTAATTTTTACTTTGATTCTAATGAACTCCGTCCAGCCTCTGTTACGATCCTTCCACTCGATCGCTACGAGCTCTCCAATAGCGTTCCCGATATCCAGAGCCATTTGCCGGTCCATCATCTCTAGAGGTAAATTGTAAACTCTTACCCAAAAAGGTGTCTGGTGAAATTCATAGGTATCTATTTCCTTCCCTTTTTCAAATGGAACCATTGAAAACAAACAGTTATTGAAGGTCCATGGCATTAGATTTAGTATCCTGCTACGATCTTCTAGACAACCAAACTTAAGGATAATAGGCCCTTCCTTCAACGCAACAAAGTCAACCTCTTCTTTTGTGTACCAAAGCAAGCGGAACACCCTATACATTGCCTCCCTATTCGGTGCTTCGTCTGCCATGATTTTACCCAGCGCCTAGGATTCAAACCCTTGGATATTCTGCTCGTTGTTTTTACTGGTAACCTGGGCAAATTCTTCTTCTGAAAAGGTCAAATTTGCCAAGAGTTCGTTGATATCGTCCGTCTGCCTCGTCATACCGTCCTCCGACCCCTCCTCCATTATAAGAACGTAGGCCCGGGCACCAACCAAGCAAGAAAAGCGAAGCAGCTGCCCAACAATCAAAGACCACGACCAAGAAACTCCGACAAAGCAGTCCAAAAAAACCTAAGACAAAAGTAAAAGACCCAACAAATACAAGACGAAAGAGCAACACCTAAAGAAATGAAAAAGCAAATCAAAAGAGGGGCGAGATAACGAGCAAAGCCACCAAGAAAATAACAGAAACGACGAGCACCGAAGAGGTAACCAAAAAAGGTTTCAAGAACCACTAAGATCGCAAAACTCTCTTAAAAACATATGATAATGATGATCCCCAAAGACAAAAAAAAAGCATTCAGAATACCAAGGAGTTAAGGAAAACGTAAAGCATGGCTTACATGCGAGGGGGAAGAACGTGCAGCAATTTCACTTAAATGCTCCGAAACCATGCAGAATACGTAAAAAAACAAAATAGAATACAAAGAAAAAACAAATAGAAAGCAAAAGCAAATAAAGAAAAGACCACCATGGGGCCCGCAATTAAAGAGCCACGGAGATGGACAAATCACCGACACCCTACACGTAACCAGGTGTACTTTTTGCATGAAAAACACACACAAAGATCGAAAAATAAAAAAATTAAACAAAGCAAACAAATCGAAAAGAAAATATTAAACAAAGCAAACAAATCAACATCATCGATTAGCGTCAGACTAAAATTCTGCCAATTCCAAGAAACTGATGACCGTCAGAAAGCCATCGCATCAATTCATATCCGTCGTACATCACCGGAATCCACAAAAAAGGCAATAATAGCCACACCAAAAACACGTACAACACCTCTCACACAGCCATACAAATCTTTCAAATGTAGGCAGACTCACAAATGAAACTTCAAGAAAGCAAATAGCCCAAATCTTGGAGAAAATCACAAAACACGCGCTTGCTGCTACTGCGCTACCAGGTGACGCTACCAGTCGACACTCACATGTCTGAAACGCGGACACTTTTCTCTAACCCGCACATTCGAGGCTCCAAGGTGCCGATGCTGCTCGAGGCTCCTGCACATCCGAGGCCCCAAGGTGCCGAATAGCTCGAGGCTCCCACACATTCGACGCACCAAGATGTTGAATGGCTCGAGGCTCCCACACATCCGACGTACCAAGGTGCCGATGCTGCTCGAGGCTCTCGCACATCCGATGTACCAAGGTGTCGAATGACTTGAGGCTCCCGCACATCCGATACACCAAGGTGCCGATGCGGCTCGAGGCTCCGCACGTCTGAGGCACCAAGGTGCCGATGCTATTCGAAGCTCTCGCACATCCGACGCACCAAGGTGCCCAGTGGCTCGAGGCTCCCGCACATCCGACGCACCAAGGTGCCGATGCTGCTCGAGGCTCCCGCGTATCCGACGCACCAAGGCGCCGATGCAACTCGAGGCTCCCACACGTCCGAGGCACCAAGGTGCCGAATGGCTCGAGGCTCTCTCACATTCGACGCACCAAGGTGCCGAATGGCTCGAGGCTCTCGCACATCCAAAGCACCAAGGTGCCGAATGGCTCGAGGCCCCCGCACATTTGACGCACCAAGGTCCCGATGCTGCTCGAGGCTCTCGCAGGCACCAAGGTGCAGATGTTGCTTGAGGCTCTCGCACGTCTGACTCACCAACGTGCTGAATGGCTCGAGGCTCTCGCACGTCCGATGCACCAAGGTACCAATGCGGCTCGAGGCTCCCGTACATCCGAGGCACCAAGGTGCCGAATGGCTTGAGGCTCCCGCACCTCCGACGCACCAAGGTGCCGAGGCTGCTTGAGGGCCCCGCACATCCGATGCACCAAGGTGCTGATCCTACTCAAGACTCTCGCACATCCTACGCACCAAGGGGCCAATGGGGCCCGAGGCTCCCTCACATCCGATGTACCAAGCGGACGATGGTGTCCGAGGCTACCGTGCATCCAAGCACCAAGGGACTGATGGTGCCCGGGTCTCCGGCACGACCAAGGCCCCTAGGTGCCGGAGCTCTTGTTCCAAAATAGAAAGGACCGGGATGATTCATTGCACCGTTTTCTATATTTCGGGATATCTCGCCAGAGCACCGCCAGAATGGTCGCCAGAGCATCGCCGAAACGGATCGCCGGAGCACCACCGAGAACCTAACTGGCGGTGGGGGGCCCCGGCGTCTGGGCATGAGGTGGGCATGGCCACTGCCCTGGACAACCCCTACGCTCGCTCAATATCACCTCCCCCCTAAAGAGCTAAAAAAACTTGCTCAATGTGCTACCAGGTGGCATTCTTTTTTTTTGAATAAAAACGACCACAGAGGTCAACTCAATTTTAGTAAGTAGCATCAACAATTACAGCAGTATGGATATCCGAGGGATAATCCATTTCAAAAAAACAATTAATAGCCTCACTATGGGTTTTCCTACAAATTAAATTGGCTACACTATTACAGGACCGATTGGCCCAAATTAAGTTAGCCGAATTAAAGATTTTAAAAGTAGCGAAGCAATTTTTGATGTGTGCCCCAATAATAGTAATATCATCGGCCTGATTTTTCCATTTGTTGACCAAGCCTGCATGGTCCGTTTCAAACAATACGTCCCCTTTAATATTAAGCTTGGTTGCCAGCTGGATGCTTTCTTCGAAGGCCAGGCATTCAGCTTCCTACACCGACATGGTTCTGTTGATGAAGCCTCCCCCTCCGCCTAGCACGAAGCCTTCATCGTCCCTTACGATCACCCCATAGCCCGTTCTGTTATCTCCAATCGATGAGTCAAAATTTATTTTTACATAACCCTTCGGGGGTTTATCCCACTTCTTGGTCTGAGGGTTTGACGATAGCATTGGTTCTTTCATCAAGTTGCAAATGCAGAAATCTTTGCTCAAGGTACTGGTCCTGTCCCAGATAACAGTAGCTTCCTCTTCTTTTCCCCTGAAAATGAAGTTGTTTTAGTTGTTCCAGCAGTTCCATAATAAAACCATAACATCAACCATGGCTCTCCCGTCCAGCACCCGCATTAAGTCTTCCAACCATTCGATACAGTAATCGTACTTCCTTGAGGTGATGCTGTCAGACCAACCTCCAAGAGAGAGAGCAGCTCTGGACGTAGGGCATTCTTCTAACGCGTGCACTAGCGTTTCAGTCTCGGCACCACATCTTGGGCACTTCTTATCAAAGCCTTTTCTAATGGTGGCTATTTTACCGTTTGTCGAGAGGATCTCGTGCCCCACACGCCAAGCGAACAACTAGATTTTCGGAAGGGTATCGAGCTTCCAAATCGCTTTCCAGTAAAACCTATGTGGCCCATAACCCAGTTCCTTTAGAAGCAATCACGAATATGCCGACTTAGAAGTAAAACAACCATGGGGTTGTGGAACCAGATAATTTTATCAACCTGTCCCTCCTCCCCGATAGGAATATTGCATATCTTAGAGCCCCAATCTTTTTCATACACATCATCCACTTTTTCCACGTTCCACCTTCTCCTTCCTGCCAGCCAGAGGTCTTTCACCTTGGTCTCATGTTGTCTGAGTGTATTGCTTTTAATTTCATCCTCATTTAGCCCTTCCATACCCCAACAGTCTGTACGTATGTTTATCAGTTCACCATTCCCGACCTGCCATCCAAAACCATTTTTGATAGCTGCCACCGCTCTCTCGATGCTGGACCAGGTAAAGGAAGCTTTGTCCACCTTTTTTGCGTTGAAGATGTTGCCATCCGGGAAATATTTCGATGATAGAACTTTAAAACACAGAGAGTCTTTGAAGTTAATTAATCTCCACACTTGCCTTCCAAGTAACGCCACGTTAAAGAGTCTTAAAACCCTAAATTCGAGGCCTCTCATACCCTTTGGAAGGCACAAACGGTCCCAAGAGAGCATATTCCAGCTTCTGCTATTCTCTTTTCCTCCCCACCAAGTGCGACAAATCATAGCTTGAATTTCCTCCAATATACCATTAGGGGCATAGAAGACTGAGAATGCATATGTGGGCAGAGACTGGAGGATTGACTTAATGAAGATTTCCTTCCCACCGTTTGATAGGAGCCTCTTAGACCAACTGTTTATTCTGTTTGCAACTCGATCAACAATGTACTAGAAAGCAGTAGATTTCTTCTTACCTATCGGGATGGGCAGGCCTAAGTAACCATCGAGGTTTGTGACCACCCTCATCTTTAGCAAGCTGCTTAAAATTGTACGGTGGGAAGCATGCGTGTTTGGAGAGAAAAAAATCATTGACTTTTCCAAATTGATGCTTTGTCCGGTCATCTTTGCGAAGGCATCCAGAATTCTAGTAACCTCCTCCACTTCACTCTTTTTGTTCCTGACAAATAATAACGCATCATCAGCAAAAAATAGGTGGTTAATTCTAGGGCCATTTTTACTAGCCCGTATGCCTTTTATGTTATTATTGTTTTGGGCCTTAAGAAGCATGCGGGATAAAGCCTCCATACAAAAAAGAAACAAATAAGGGGACAAAGGGTCCCATTGACGGAGGCCCCTCTCGGGTATAATGGTGTTGGAGAGAGTCGTATTGCATTTGACCCAATTAACAGAGAAACCCTTTTTAAGAAGCATTTTCTCAAGGAAAGTCCACTCCACCCGGTCATAAGCTTTACTCATATCAAGCTTTATGACACAACCCTTATTAGGACCATTTTTGGAGCTCCGGAGGTAGTGCATGAGCTCATGAGCTACTAAGACGTTGTCATGAATCATCTGATCCGGAACGAAGGCACTCTGGTTGTGGCTAATGCACAGAGGTAGAACATCTTTAAGTCTGTTTGCAAGAGTCTTCGAAACCAGCTTGTAAACCACCCTACACAAGCTAATTGGTCTAAAGTTAGCCATTTCACCGGGATTCTTGACCTTTGGAATTAAGACAACTAGAGTCTCATTAATACAGTCAGCACTCATTTTCCCTTTAAGAATATCATGGCACAATTAAATAACATCCATCCCCACAGTGGCCCAGTGGTCCTTAAAAAAGCTGTCCGATAACCCATCGATTCCTGGAGCCTTACGCGGGTCCATTTGCTTTAAAGCCTTCGAAATTTCCTCATTAGTGAACTCCCTATCCAAGTTTCTATTCATATTATCAGTGATACAGTGAGGCACAGCACTAAGGTCATTAACAGCCTCCCCCGTTAAAGAAGTCTTAAAAAGCTTATTCAAATAAATCCTAGCAATATTACAGATTTCCTTTTTGTCCTCATGCCAAGCGCCATGTTCATCTTTAGGCCTATTAATGCTGTTCTTTTTTCTACGGCCCGACGCCTTTACATGGAAATAACAGGTATTCCTATCGCCTTCCTTCAGCCATTGCGATCGAGCCCTCACAGCCCAATATTTTTCTTCCACATCGTAAAGGTGGCCCAGCTTTCTCCGTGCTTCCTTAAGAAGGCTCGTTGATCTCTCACTCGAAAGACCATCCATTATCTTACCAATATCCTTCTCCAGCCTTTTAATTTTATTCTTCATTTTTCTAAATTGTTGATATTGCCATGGGCCTAGCTTATCACAGATCAGAGCCATCTTCTCCAGCAGACTATACTCCTGAGTTGACCAAATATTTGAGATGATGTCTTTGGCCTCGCGTTCTCATACCCAGCAAATATCATATCTAAACCAAGTCCGCATATCAACACTCTTCTCAATCGGTCTACTACCAGTCGTGTCCAGTATAATAGCCTCGTGATCGGATTTCGATTGTCGAATGATATGAGTAGTGAGGAACGGCATCTTCTCAATAACACCATCAAAAATAATAAATCTATCTAGCCTCTCTTTGACTAGGCTAGTTCCCTCTCTACTGTTTGACCAGATAAACCACCCATTGCCAGTTTTGACATCACTCAATTCCAATTCTTCCAACATATTGTAGAACTCATCCATCATGGCCTTAGGCTTCCTGCGTCCGCCCTCCTTCTCAGCATTGTTTAAAATAGCGTTAAAGTCACCTCCCACAATCCATCCCTTATTTACCGACCCTTTGATCCTTCTCAGCATATCCCACACCTGCTTTCTAGACCTTAGATCTGTTTGACCATAAAAGCCCGTAAACCTAAGCCGCTCTCCATTTTCCATGTGGATCAGCGAATCAATATGGTAGTTTGAGTAGTTCTGCACCTCAACTCTTACACCATCCCTCCACATCAAAGCCAGCCCTCCACTTTTTCTTTCCGAGTTGACCGCTAAACACCCTTCTATCCTGCACCTGGAACGAATACTGGAGAACTCGTTAGAAGGAATTTTTGTTTCACAAAGGAAGACAATATCAGGATGTTGGCAACAAGAAGTTGCTTTAATTCACGAACTGTCACCGGGTTACCAACCCCACGACAGTTCCAACTAAAGATTTTCATTGCTCTTAGCAGGGTTGGTCGCCAGCCACCGCCTTAAGAGGGGAAACATGGTCCATAAGCCTTCGCTTGACTCCTTTCACAGGGCTTTCATCGGTATGATCTTAATTGGGCCCCTTATGTCTCTTCCTTTTACTTTTGAATCTTCCTATACCGTCCCGCATGTTCTTTTGAATTTTCCTTTGCAGAGGGGAAGTCGACATAGTCTCCTCCTCGCCTCCCCTTTCTTTTCTTCTATGATCGGACTGCCCTATATCTTCCATCGTATCCGTTTGGCTCTCCTCCCTATTCTCATTCGTTTGAGGCCTCGGCTCTATTATTTCAACCCCGTTCCTTCTTTGGCCTTTTCCTTGACTCGGGTTCATAGAAGGTGCCCTCAGCCAGCTACCATACTGGAGAATGTTATTATTAGCCTCACTATTCTCGCTATTTCTTTGACATTTTTTAATAGTATGGCCTACCAATCCACATGAGTAGCAAAAGTCTAGAAGCCTTTCATATTTCAGCATCCCTACTACTTCCGTTCCATTGATGCAGGCCAATTTTACAATCCTCCTTAGCGGTTTGAAGATGTTAATTTTTACTTTGATTCTAATGAACTCCATCAAACCTCTGTTACGATCCTTCCAGTCAATCGCTACGAGCTCTCCAATAGCGTTCCCGATGTCCAGGGTCGTTTATCGGTCCATCATCTCTAAAGGCAAATTGTAAACTCTTACCCAAAAAGGTGTCTGGTGAAATTCATAGGTATCTATTTCCTTTCCTTTTTCGAATGGAACCATTGAAAACAAATAGTTATCGAAGGTCCATGGCATGAGATTCAGTATCCTGCTATGATCTTCCAAACAACCAAACTTGACAATAATCGGCCCTTCCTTCAACGCAACAAAGTCAACCTCTTCTTTTGTGTACCAAAGCAAGCGAAACACCCTATACATTGCCTCCCTATTCGGTGCGTCATCCGCCATGATTTTACCCAGCGCCCAGGATTTAAACCCTTGGATATTCTGCTCGTTGTTTTTGCTGGGAACCTGGGCAGATTCTTCTTCTGAAAAGGTTAAATTTGCCAAGAGTTCGTTAATATCGTCAGTCTGCCCCGTCATACCGTCCTCCGACCCCTCCTCCATTATACAAACGTAGGCCCGGGCACCAACCAAACAAGAAAAGTGAAGCAGCTGCCCAACAATCAAAGACCACAACCAAGAAACTTCGGCAGAGCAGTCAAAAAACCTACGACAAAAGCAAAAGACCCCACAAAGACAAGACAGAAAAGCAACGTCTAAAGAAAAGAAAAAGTAAAACAAAAGAGGGGCAAGAAAACAAGCGAAGCCACCAAGAGAATAACAGAGACGACGATCACCAAAGAGATAATCTAAAAAAAAAGTTTCAAGAAACACTAAGATCGCAAAACTTTCCTGAAAACATATGATAAAGATGATCCCCAGAGACAACCAAAAGCAATCAAAATATCTAGGAGTCAAGGAAAACGTAAAACATGTCTTACATGCGAGAGGGAAGAACGGGCATCAATTTCATATAAATGCTCCAAAACCATGCAAAAATATGTAAAAAAGCAAAAAAGAACACGTGAAAAAGCAAATAGAAAGCAAAAGTAAATAAAGAAAAGACCACCGTGGAGCCCGCAATTAAAGAGCCACGGAGAAGGACAAATCACCGACACCCTACACGTACCCAGGTGAACTTTTTGCACGAAAAACACACATAAAGATCGAAAAGAAAAGTTAAACAAAGCAAAACGAATTGAAAGAAAATATTAAACAAAGCAAGCAAATCAACATCATCGAATAACGTCAGACTAAAATTCTGCCAATTTCCAAGAAAACTGATGACTTTCAGAAAGCCATCGCATCAATTCAAGTCCACCGTACATCACCAGAAACCACAAAAAAAGCTAAAAATAGCCACACCAAAATCACGCACAACACCTCTCACACTGCCATACAAAACTTTCGAATGTAAGTAGACACACAAACGATAATTCAAGAAAGCAAATCGCCCAAATCTTGGAGAAAATTCACAAAACACGCTGCGCTGCTACTACCAGGTGACATTCTTTTGTCTGAAACAGGGACACTTTTCCTTAGCCCGCACATCTAACACACCAAGGTGTCGATGCTGCCCGAGGCACCCGGACATCACAGTACTAATGTGCTGACGATGCTCGAGGCTCTCGCACAACCGATGCACCAACATACCGATGCTGGTCGAGGCTCCCGAACATCCTAGGCACAATAGTGCCGAATGGCTCGGGGCTCCCGTACATTTGATACACCAAGGTGTCGAGTGGCTCTAGGCTCCCACACATTCGACGCACCGAGGTGCCGATATGGCTTGGGGCTTCCGCATGTGCGAGGCACCAAGGTGCTGACGTGGCTCGAGGCTCCCACACATGCGTGGCACCAAGGTGCCGATATGGCTCGGGGCTCCCGCACATGCGAGGCACCGAGGTACCGATGTGGCTCGAGGCTCCCGCACATGCGTGGCACCAAGGTGCCGATGCGGCTCGAGGCTCCCGCACATCTATAGCACCAAGGTGCCGAGTGGCTCAAGGCTCCCGCACATCCGATGCACCAAGGTGCCAATGCTGCCCGAGGCACCCGCACATCACAGCACCAATGTG